>CAUYRT010011096.1:0-69851 GCA_963574885.1 Lepilemur ruficaudatus | reverse complement strand
CTATGGACTACTTTGACAGAGTAGATTTTTGAATGTAACAAGATAAGTCAACTTGAGTGGTAATATATTTTGGGAAATCAGCTCACTACAAATTGTGACTGTAAAGATTGTACTGTAAATGCTTTGTAGTTTTCCCCCAATAATAATAAAAAAAAAATTTGTACCCCAGTAATATTCTGAAATAAAAAAGTTTTGAAATGAAAAAAAAATCTCTATGAAGATCTGATCCTGCCTGCTTCTCAGTCTCATCTCAAGCCACAGTTTCATTTGTTCTCTGCACTCCAGCTTCCCGACTTCTTTCCCGTTCTCAGAAGTGCCACAATCTCTCTCACCTGATTGCTTTCATGGGTATTATTCAGTCTGTCTGGAGCCTGCCACCCTCCACCCTTCCCTTTACTAACTCCTACTAATCCTTCACGTTGCATGTACCTGCCACTCCCTCAGAATTGTCTTCCTTTGGGTCTTCGTTTAAACTAAGCCATTCCATAATATTCCATTTTTTGGAGCCACACTTTTTTTTTAATGAAGCGAAATTCACATAACATAAAATTGAGTGAGCCATTTAAATGAACAATTCAGTGGCATTTAGTATATTCACAATATTGTGCAACCTCCACCTCTATCTAGTTCCAAAACATTTTCATTACCCCAAAAGGAAACACCCTACCCATTAAGCAGATAATCCCCATTGCTCATTGCCCCCCAACCCAGGGCAACCACCCATCTGTGTCCTGTCTCTATGGATTTACTTATTCTGGACATTTCATACAAGTAGAATCCTATAATATTTGACCTTCTGTGTCTGGCTTCTTTCACTTAACATAATGTGTTTGAGGTTCGTCCATGTTGTAGCAAGTGTAATTACTTCATTACTTTTTAAGGCTGAATAATATGTCATTGTATGTAGATACCATAATTTGTTTATCCATTCATTTATTGATGGACACTTGGGTTGTTTCTACCTTTCGGCTATTGAGAATAGTGTAGCTATAAACATTCATTCGTGAGTATTTGTTTGGATCCCTGTTTTCAATTCTTTTGGGACACCATGCTCTCTTAACTTATTGTCGGTACCTCTGCTTTTAGTGTGATACACATTTGTGTTTTTTTTGTTTAATGTCTGTTTGTCCACACTCTATGCTTAACTCCCTAGCTGCAAAGAACATTTGTTGCATTTGCCACTATAGTACCTAGCGGGAAGCTGAGCCATAGGAGGCATATGACAAATGTGTGTGAATGAATGAGCGGATGAGAAAGCAAGTTGTCCAGATTCTTGGTCAAGCTGATGGGACTTGGGAGTAGACTTTTGGGACATCTGGAAAGAGACAAGGTAAGGTATTTTAAGTGGCTCAGTGGAAGAGCTTCTTGCTATCATTAAAAAGTCTTGGTCACTGTCTTCGGTGATCAAGCATCTTTATACCTGACACATTCCAAACTCTGTTACATGTTTAGGGAAAAGAGCTTTAGTTATACTTTGCTTGTTCCGCCAAGGGCTCAGACTGGTGCTACCCACAGTAGAGATGCGGATTCTTGCTGAGAATTCCAGCTAGGGCTCTCCAAAACAACCGCAGCTCCCAAGGCAGAATGTGTTCTGCATATCCAAGCTTTTCTTTCTGGGTCTTTTCAGCAAGGCAGAATTAGGTCAATGTGAATGACACTCAGGGTTGATCACGCTGGCTTTCAAGGTCCCAGTGGCGGAAGTTGAGTTGTTGGGTTTGGTTTCCATTTGTTCTTTAGACAGCTGTTCTAACTTTCTGCATGCCTACATTCCCAATTTGTAATGCCAATGTGCTATGTAGTGAACCAGAGCACTCACGCTGTGTAGCGTGGAGGAGGCTGCAGTTTGAACATTTCCACCCACCACTCATTGCTCTGGTGCTGCATTTCTCGGTCCTCCTCTGACTCTACCTATGTCTCTAAGTCTCTCTTTTCCCTCTCTCTAATCTGCCTTTGCTCTATCTCTGCTGTCTCTCTGTAATGGTCTCTGCTCTATGTCTCTCTCTGCTCTTCTTCCCATTCTCTCTTTTTCTCCATCTTTCCTCGTCTTTCTGCATCTCTCCTACAGAAAAGAGCCATGTGTCTATATTGCTGTATCTCTTTGGGGCTGCTGTTGTCCCTTTCAATAAACTCCTTCCTGTCTCCGAGTGGCTGGTCCTATCTCCTTTACAATCAGGGGAGACTGGAACTGGCTGCAATGAATGAGAGGAAGTCCTTATAATTAACAGGATCTCTCTGCTGTTTACACAAACACTTTAAACTGCACAGGGAGCCAAGCAGAACATTTTGCACGTCTGATGAAAAGGTAATTAAATGTGGGGGAGTGAGTAGAAAAGTGGAGGGCAGGCCAAGGTTAAGTATAGGGCAAGCGGTGCTGGAAGGCATCAGAGTAACATGGGGATGTTTGTAGATGCCATAATTATTCACTGACAATTTCTAGGTGCCAGGCACTGAGCTAGGCTCTAGGGCTAGAGGCTCTTCCCTAAGGGAATTTAGCTTAATGAAAGGATATATTAATAAGAAGACATATGTCCGAGTGCAACAGGGAAGCAGGGGGTGGGCTTTGAAGAAGAAGAATGGGGAGAAGGAGATGTTAGAGCTGAGGTGATGTTTGAGCAGAGCCTTGCAGGGGGCAGATGATTGGGGTAGAAATATGCTGGAGAAGGAAAGGCGCCCCTGGCCATAGGAAGGGCCCTGAGCCAAACCGCAGAGTCAGAAAGTCAAAGGCTCTTGAGGGAGGCTGAGCGAATATCCTAATTTTAACATATTGGGGATGGGAGAATGAGGAGAGAGGTAGGCAGGGCCTGTGATGTCAGAAGCCCTGGGTTTCACATGAGATATTTGGCCATGATCCCTTGGGGAGCCAGACGATGCCGTGAGACCCTGTCAGCACCATACCCTGGTGAAGGCAGAAGCATATCTAAGATGATAGCCGCACGTGGCTACGGAGCGGTTGAGCTCTTGAAAAGTGGCTGATGTGACCAGGGAGCTGAATTTTTATTTTGTATTTTTGAAAATCTTAATTTATTAAAATATAAATTTAAATGACCCATATGGCTAATGGCTACCATATCAGGAAATGCACCTCTGAGAAGTCACAGCCAGCATCTCTGGAGAGGCGTCATGACCATACGGCCAGAAAGCTAGTCTGGCCACAGTGTGATGAGGCGCTTGGCAGGCTGATGCTTCAGGGAGAGCATCAGCACATGAATGGGAGCAATGGCAGGTAAGGATGTAAACCAGGGCAAGGTCCACGGATGTGCAGTGGGATCCAGCAGCTTGGCTGGGAGGTGCCATGCTGAGAGTCAAGCCTGGGCTGGGCCCCAGGATGTGCTGGCCCTGCAGCTGGAGTTCGGCCGTGACAAGTAGCAGAAGTGTGCACATGCCCGGGGGGACCACATCAGCCTCAGATCCAGCCTGGGGAGGTGATGGTGAGACTTGGTGACTTGAGTCTTGGTAGTAATTTGGCTTCTGGATTTAGGGATATCTGAAGCCTGTCTTTGATGAGCCGTCCTTTCCCTTCAGTATTCAAGAGTGTATTATGTGCTGAGGAAGCACAAAAATCCTAAAAAAAAAAAAAAAAAAAAAGAGAGAGAGTGAGAGAGAGAGAAATGAAAAATAACCAAAAACCTCTCCTGGCTCTAATGTCCTAAAACTCATAGGTGCCCTAAGGCCTCCTCTGCTTCCTTTTTCCTAAAGGCACATGTCGTCCACTGATGAAAAATGTATTTAATGTGAAGCAAAGCAAATTTAATGAAAACCCAAACAGCTTTTGTTGGTTGGTTTGTTTGAACTTGGCAAAACTGATCCTAAGATTTTCATGGAAGAATCAAAGGCCAGGAGTAGCTGAGATGCTTGTGAAGAAGGAGCAGGGTAGTCTTACTTTTCCATACAGCAAGATTTATACTATTTCAAAGATATAGGAATTAAAGAAGTGTAAATTTGGTCCAGAGACAGACAAATAAATCAAAGAACAGAATAAACAGAGCAGAAAGAGCCCTGAAACACACGTGGGAACTTGTAAAACACCGCAGCAGCACGGCCAGAGGCGGCAAGAGGGAATGTTCTAGTCTATGCATGTTGTGGGGGGAATGGATGTCCTTACAGAGTAAAAGGTCATCTCATCTGTACTTTAGATCATGTGCAAACATTGAATCTAGAAGGAATAAGTCACAAAATAATAGAACTTTTAGAAGGAAATTTATGAGGATATCTTTAAGATCTTGGGGTAGAGAAGTTATTTTTTAAAAACGTAAACAAAGAGCACAAATAGTGAAGTATAAGATTAACAAATTTGACTCAATGAAATAAAGGCTTGCATATGACAACACACATCTCCACAGATAACTGTCAAAAGGTTATTATTTGGAATATATAAAGCACTCCTATAAATCAATAATAGAAAGGCCAATATTCCACTAGAAAAAACGGACATAGGATACATACAAATGAAGGAAGAACTGAATATGAAAACCAAATAGCACACATGCATATAGGGAAAAATTAAGAAGTCATAGATATGCAAGTTAAAATGAGACAGTGTTTCCCCACCATTACATGAGGCTGGCTTTTGCTGAATGTATGGAGAAAGAGGAACTCTCACTGCTGGCTTGACTGTAAGTGGTTGGAAATCAATTTAGCAACAACGAATACAATTGAAGATGTGCACACTTTATGACCCAGCACTTCTATTGCTAGGTATTTACCCTCCACACCTCTCAGACATGTGCACAAACATACTTATGGTGGTGCTTGCTGCTTTTGAATAAGGAAGCTTGAATATGCCTCCCACAACAACCAGTGGGAAATGAATAAATAACTGGTGTTGTAGTCACACAGCAAAATATTATATAGCAGAATAGACTAAATTGTTGAGTTTAGTTGGAATGAACATAACGAACTAAGTCTACATGTATCAACACGGATAATTCTCAAAACCTAATAGCTTGAAATCCTGTTGAAATTACCTCTAAAGTATCTGAGAATTCTTCCCCTACATTAGGTAACCCTGTTGCGTTATTGTAATTACATTTATGGTGGTTGCACAATTTTAGGCCCTTCATATAGTGGTTTTAATACTATTATTTTGAACATTATTAAAGAATAATAATAAGTGACCTTTATTATGAATTTACCAATAGATACTATGTTAACTGCATTTCATGTATTACTTAACTTAATCCTCATAATAACCCATAGGTTATTATAATGTAATAATAGACACTATTATTATTTCTAATTTACAGGTAAGGAAAATGAATTAGGAAGAGAGTATTAAATCACGTGTCCAAGGTCACATAAAAAACAAGTGATGAGGAAAAAATACTCAAGGTCAAGATAGGAGCTTAAAACAAAGCACACAGGGCTTTTGATATTAAGTTCATTGGACAATGTGTTCATCAGAATATTGTTTTTAATGAATTTTTTTCTTATCATTATGGATATTTTGGAAATCACAGATGAGAATATAAAAGAAAATGTCAAGAAACCAAAACTCTACCACTTGCAGATTACCTTTTAACCTCTTGATGTCTTTGACTTCAATTTGAACACTATGTCCAAGCAGTGGTGGGGGAAAATTTCCACCCCAAGAGGGAAATTAATTACTGATCTGTTCTGATCTACTTCTGGGGGTTTTAGAAATAATGTCTGAGCTCTTCATATTGCTGGTCTGGGAAGAACACAAAGGTGTAATACTAAAGTGTGGACAGAGACCTTCACTGATGTTCTAGCCATCTCCCTCGATGGGGCCATAGTGTTGCTGTCTTCCCAAGACTAGGACTATGGTTGTTAAACCCAATGGGCTCGCAAGGTGCCAAATCTTCTACCTCTCCTTGGTGGGAGTGAGAAGGGTTTTTAATCCTTTTGCCATCTCCCCACCACCATCCTCACACCTAACCAGGGAAGCAATGTTACCAATCAGGATATTGGCCATAGTGTGGCCTGTATAGCACATAAATATAGGTCAAAGAGTTGGGGTCACCACATAATAGAGGTGCATGCACCTGGCATATTTCCTTTACTTCTTCTTGTTTCTAAATAGTCATATTGGGAAGCTCATCACCTGCCTTGTCTATAAAACACTTCCAGGCATTATCTAGTGGCAAATGAAGCCCTGAAAGGGACATTTCCACCCATTGAGTCTGTTCACAAATGTGCCACAAATTCCACCTACAGCTCCAAAACAGGAGTCCAAAAATAGTTGAAACATTGGCAGCTGTACTGAGAAGGAGCATGGCTTCCCGCAGGGGCCACTTCTGAGAAGACAACTTCATTTGGACAGATCTGCACTGGTGTGTCTGTTAACAACATGGTCTTCTCACTTTTTGGGCTTCTCCAGGATTTCCCAGGGCCTGGAGAGATGTTTGCACAAACTGGCTTCCCGAGATAAATCCCAAGTCACGTAGCCAGGGCTTGGCATCAAATTGAAAGACAGTGCAAAGGAAATTAATTAAAACCTGGCCAAAGAGATCCAACAGAAGCAGACGACGTTTCAAGTGGAATCAATACAATGTAAGCTCCACAGGGCTGGGCCTTTTTTTTGCCTGTTTTCTTCATGGCTGACTCTCCAAAGCTAGAAAAATTCCTGGTGCACAGAATGCAATTAATAAATATTAGTGAAATGAGTGAGTAAATTCAGTTCATTCAGCATTTGTTGAACTGCTACTCTATGCTGAGTTGGGAGCTGGATTTACAAAGTTACTCTCAGCCTGGTGGAAGAAAGAAATTCAAAGACAAGTAACCAAATAGAATATGCTAAGTGCTGTAATCGAGAGATGTAAAGTCGCTGGGGGAAAAGTGACCAGGGCATAATTAATTGTGCTGGAGAGGAAGGAATAGCTGCAGAACAGAGATAACATTCCAGGGCTTTGAAGGGTTAGCAGGAGTTGCAGGCAGGAGAAGAAGGAGCAGAGGGGCATTCCAGGTGGAGAGGGGCTCACAGGCAAAGGTATGGAGGTGTCAAAGTGAGTATTTAGGGATCACCACATGGAGTTAAAGAAGCAGCCACCAACACCAAGATCAGGGGCAAAGGAGGCTATCTGTCAACAATATGCAAAGCCACTAATTAAAAAAGGGGGGTGCATTTACTGAGTTCCAGCCACCTGTGCATTCTGTAGTAGAGATACAAAAGCAAACTGCATAGACGTACCCTTGGCCACAAGCTATTTACAGTCTCATAATCTGCAGTGGGACTTGGTCAAAGGTTCTGTTTTATCCATCTTTGTATTATATTTCAGAGGTTTAATATGCACTTGGCACAAAGCAGATTCTCAGTAAATGCTGAAGGAACAAACGGAAGAATAATTCAGAGGAGTTTGCTAAATTGGAATGATACCTAAAAATAAAGGAGAAGCTCAGGCTGTAGTTTTATGCAAAGCAACAAAGCAGAGCAAAAGTAGAAACAGCATGAGTTTGAAGTCAACTGACCCAGGTTCAGAGTCTGGTCCCAGTAAATGTAGATGATCTGTGATAAAATGCAAGCAGTCTGTAACCTTCTGTTTCCTCATCTGTAGCTGCTTCGTCAAGGCCAACACAGCCATGCATATAGGTGAATGTCTAACAAATCTGGGCCACACACTCTGCAGGGTGGCTTTAGCACCCTGACGTACCCAGTGTTTAAGAGCATCTTTGGAGTTGGATAGACTCAGGTTGAGAGCTCAGCCACAGCTCAGCACAGTCTAGTCAGGCACAAAATGGAGATAATAATAGTATTTACTTCACAGGGCTTTGGGGAGCATTCGAAAATATAAAGTCAGTGTTTAGTACCTGCCACACTCTCTAAATAAGTGGAGTTTGAGTGCAGTTAATTCTAGGTGGGCCTGATATTTTGACCACTAAATGATAATATTTATACAACAGTGTAAACTACATGAGCATCATGTTATGTATTGTTATGTATCAAATTACCATAAATTAGTGGCTTAGAACAATACACACATTATTTCATAGTTTGTGTAGGTCCAGAGTGTGAGAAGAGTGTTTAGCTGGGTCCTCCACAAGGCTGCAATCAAGGCATCAGCCAGGGCTGAGGTTTCATCTGAGGCTCAACTGGGGAAGAATCCATTTATGTAGTTGTCGGTAAGATTCAGTTTCTTGCTGGTTGGTGGCCAGAGGCTATGCTCAATTTCTCACCACCTGGCCCTCTCCACAGGGCAGCAACCAAGTGAGAATCTCTCAGCAAGATGACACTGCCATCGTATGCATCAAACATGAGAGTGACATCCCATTACCCTTGCAGTATTCAGTAGGTTGAAAACAAGTCATAGGTCCCATTCACCCCCATGTGGAAGGGATGGAACATGGAATGAAAACCAGGAGGTGGGGGTCATGGGGTCACCCTACTGTCTGTCCACCACAAGTGCAGAGTCTTTCTTCTTGTTCCCCACTGAATTCCAGCCCCCACAACAGTCCCTGACATACAGTAGGTCCTCAGTAAGTAAACGTGTTGAATAAAAGAATGGGAAGGTCACAGGTGTGGTTTCCATAGTGGGATGGGCCTGTCTCAGATCAGTATATCTTTCTCTCCATCACCATGGATGGTTAGGGCCAGGCTGTGTGTATACGTGTGTGTGTGTGTGTGTGTGTGTGTTTTGGGAAGAAGGAAGGAGTGGATGAGGTACTGAAAGCAGCTCAGAGCAGAGGTGATAAAGAAAGTGTCCAGACAATGAAGGCATGAATGGGTTTGCAGATGCCACCTTTGATGTTTGACTGATCTGAGCAGCCATTGGACAGAGCGAGACAGAGTGGAGTTGCAGCTCCCACTTTGCCCTGGGACCGCTGGGATGCTCCATAGTGTGTACCAAAAGGAAAGTCACATCATCACTTGAGTTTAGCGCTCACAAGATTTTCCATGATCGGTTATAACTCTCCTTCTTTGGGACACAATCAGGAGCTAACGCTGCCTTACAGCACATCATTTGGATATTTTCTTGATACACGAGACAGATATTTTCATTAATAAAATAAGAGAAAACTATAATAATATATATAAAAATAAAGCAGAGAGAAATGTAATAAAAGTAAAAGAAAGTCACCTGCACTAGGTTTCCAGCCCTCCCAAGAAGCCTTTGTTGTGAGGAGTGACTCAGCCTTCAGGGCTGGTCTTGAGCAGATCAGGGAGAAGGCAGAGCTCCAAGCCAGAGTCTCGGTGGGTCTGGTTGTGGGCTCCTGCTCTGTACTCGACTTAATTATATTTGAGGACTGAGTGGGTTGTCGCTCGAGCCTGTTAGAGGCCTCTAAGAACAGGCAGTATTTAACCTTATGGAAAAATCAACTTTGTCCTGAAATTGACATGTGCCTGAAGGTGACAAGGGCTCTTTCTTTCTTCCTGTGGGTGAGGATTGAGGGGAAGGTGGCTTTGTGGACGAACAGATTTAGGAGGCAGCCAAGGCAAAATAGCCCCGGAAAGGGGCAGAAGCTGCCCAAACACCATCTCTCTCTACTCTGAGTGCACCCAAAGTCCAGACAATGGCAGGAAGGGCCAACCAGCTCCTTATACCACCTGCATTTCAAAGGACCTTGGGAGCAGCTTTTCGTGGGAGGGGCTGACATCAATTCTTGGATGGAGGAAGCCGATTGAAATCAATGAGAATTGATTTAGAGTGTGGGGGCCACTGTGTTAAAATCTCCTACCTCTTGATAGAGCCTCATGAATATTAACAAGGTTAAGATCAATAAGGAGCTGATTTTCAGATGCAAACCTAACTTCATCTGTAGATTAAAGAAATGAACTGATGGCATTTCTTTCTGCGTTGCTCCCACACGATGTTTAGCGGAACTAAAACACAAAAACCCACCAGGTGTATTGTCGCACATAAGCTTCTTGTACATCTTTTCTGTCTGAGTTTATATCCGAGGATGTTCTGTGTTCAAGGTGTGTACACAAATGCATGTATGTGTTTATGTGTGTTCACTCATTTATTGACTTGTAAGTCTTGTTTCCATTGGTTTTCTCTGTCACTCTTCTTGAACATTTTTATAGCTCATTTCAACTTTTACCATGGACTTGCAGTTGGTTTCCTGCCTTTCAGTCTTGTCCCTTTGTAATCAATCCTAAAAAGAAACCACAAAAATGATTTATCTAAAGCTCTGATTCAAACAAGTTTCTCTTCTGCTGAAAAATCTGTCGAATGTTCCCCACTGTCTTCAGGATGATGTCCTAACTCCCTAGTGCAACATTCAAGACATGTCAAATTTGGGGTTTAGTCCTATACTGCATACTACCCCAACAGTGTGTGAAATGTCACACATTGCAGCTATGGCCCAAAGGGTGAAATGAGGGAGTCCTAAGAAAACATAGAGGAAGAGCATTCTGGACAGACATTCCAGCAAATTTAAAGGCCAGAGGTAGAAAAGATCACAATGTGTTAGAAGAACAGAAAGGGAGCCACTGCGCCCCCGTGTGTGTGTGTGTGTGTGTGTGTGTTGGGGGTAGGGGGTAACCAACCAGTTATAAATCACCCTTTCCCATTTGGGTCTGGCCTGAACATTCATCCAGGATAGATCAGGTCAGGAAAGAAGAGTCTAGGCATTTCATGGGAGGTATTAATCAGTGTAATAATTGTGATGCATGCCACACATTGGTCCTACGTGTTTTGTGTAGCACGCCAGGTTCCCCTAGTTTAGAGGGAACTTGGGCAGACACTAGGACCCCACCTCAGCTCACTGGGAGTGGAAGCACGAATTCTGAGAGTCACCTTCCTCCCTGGCAGAGACTCCCAGACTTCCTTCTCAAACCCACTGTAGGACTTGGCTGAGGGTCCGCTGACATCCTCCCCCATATTTCTGAGGAGTCACCTTCTTTGGTGCCTTTGAATGAGGTCAGACACTTCTCGGAACACCACTTATCGGGAATTTCTCCTGCCCCAGGTGCAGACTGGGTCACGCCCGTTGAGCTGTTTCCATTATCCACTGACCCTTCTTACCTTGCGCTGAGATTTATTAGGGCTGCAGCGGCACGAGCAGTGGCCCAGGCCCTGGCGCTTTAAGACACACACAGCACATTTATGCTGCTCCAAGTTGTTTCCCCTCTGCTGTCTCTTTTGGTTCCCTCATAGTCCAAAAATATGACAGCCTGTGTGCAATTATCCCCCTTTTGCAGATGTTGAAACTGAGGCCTAGATGCAGTAATGATGCCCCTGATCTCACTGTGGATGGGAGGTGGAGCTGCTGTGATAAACTCTTCTACCTAATTGACCCACCTATTTCTTTTTTTCATGCTGTTCAAGGATCCCTAAAATTGGAGAAGGTCATACAGCAGGGAAAATTGATTTCAATGAAAATCTGTGTGCCCTCAGTCAGACTGGACCTGTCACTCCCCTGCAGTCATGCAGTGGGTTAGCCCACACTTTCACTCTTCCCAAGGACCGTTCAGACCTTTCTCATTTTATCCAAACCTTGCATTCTGCTCCTCACTGCTCACTGCTGACGGTTGACTTCCACTCCAGATTGGCCAATGAAACAGCTGCGTCAGCCAAGCTGCCCTCGCTGTCCAGTCACAGGACACACTGACAGGGCCCCTGAGGCCTCCCTGCCTTCTACGGTAGAGCAGCTGCCCCCATCTGTGTGCTGGGTGCCAGCCCCTCCCACCCTACCCAGGACCTTTGACCCTTTCATCCCTTCTCTCTCTTTAAATCCCATCTCCATCCTGAACCAGAAACTTCCTGATTGAATTTAAAAAATTTTTGAGTCTCTCCTATTAAAAACACAAAACAATAACAAAAGTCTGACCTCAGTGGACCCTCTTCCTCTCAGCCTCTGTCCTTAGCTCTGCTGCTTTCCCCTCAGGCGAATTGCTCTGAAGAGTCGGACACACTTACTGGCTCCATTTTCTTTTTCACCTCCCACCACTTCCCAGTCCAGGCTGACCTGCTTCCTGTTCCCAGCACTCCTGGAAAGGTCACGATGACCTTCCACGTCATGAAATCTAGTAGGCCTTTACCTGCATTGTCTTCCTTGACCTGTTCATGGCATTCGACTCCACTGAGTACTCCCTCTCTCTTTTCTTGAAAACTCTCCCCTTGGCTTCTGCGACACCATATTCCTCTGGATTTTCTATCTCTCTGTAAGCTTCCTCTCTTCCTCCATCTCCTGCCTCTCCTGAATATGCCATTAAATGTGGTCATCGCTCAAGGCTCAGTTTGAGGCTTTTTCCCTTCTTAGGTAAACTTATCTCCCATCGCTTTAATTTCCAGCTACTAGAAGATAGACATATATTTCTTTTACAAAAAAAAAAAATAGTAAGTTTCTGTCTATACCAAACTGCCCAGCTGACCTTCCCTTTTGGGTGTCTGAAGGCCACCAAGTACCCAACTTCTAGAAAAATATTCTCACTATCACTATCACTATCACTATTTTTAGAAAAATAATATCACTAACTTCTGCCCCAGGCCCCCAGCCCGGTTCCCATATAGGATCCCCTTCTCAGTGAGTGGTGCTGTCACCCAGCCAGGGATGAAGGCCAGAAACCCAGGAAGCCATGTCGACACCTTTATTTCTTCAACCCCACCCCATCCAATTCATGAACCAGTCCTGTGATAGGAATTTTTAAGTATTCTTCTGATGATATCCCTTACTACTATTTTGGGCCTAGAAAGCATACCGAGCTGAGAGACAGCAGACCAGGGACTACCACTAACAAGTTATGCCACTTGTTAGAAGACTACTATGAACAGAATGGTCTGCAGGTGATGAGGGCCGAGCAGAAGATTGTGGAATTTCAATAATTCCCAACAGTACCTTAGCCTTAGCAATGGATGCAGCTTCCTAACGCAAAGTAGGGTTTTAAAACTCAACTGTACAGTCCAGACTTCTGCAAGTGGAACCCAGAAATGGGTAAACTCAGAAGTGGTCCTTGTTGGAGGCTATTAAGAGAAAGAGAGCAGCTGCCTTGGTGGAAACATTTTGAATATGAACCTGTAAGAGTCTTCCAGGAGGGTATCCAAAGGTCTTGTTCCACCCCTATTTCAGCAACACTTACAGAGCTTCATTCTTTGGCTGAAAATCTCCTCTGAATCTTGCTTATCCCTAAGCTGGAGTTCTAAACTCAAAGCAGTTAACCAGATCAGGAGGATCTGAGATTGACACACTGCTCCTGCCTCTATGGATTGGGAAATCTTCCCCAAATTTGGCCTTTCCCTATGGCAGGTTGTGTTTCAGGGAAACAGACCCAATGAGTAAGGAGGTTTGCTAGTGAGTGCTCTTGGGAATATCACTGTAGAGGGATGAAGACAGCAGGATCTGGAAGATGGAGGAGTTGGATGGTGCTGTGGCTGCGATAGCACTTCAGCCAATCCCACAGGAAAGCTGTGATGAACTTTGGAGACTTCCTGAATTGAAGCAAGTGACCCTGCATGTGTACCTGCTACATTAGCCTTTAATTCGATACAGGTTGCTCCTGGGGAGGGGGCATAGTGGTGAGCTGAGCAGCTTCCTCCAGCCAAGTGCAATTCCCAGAGAGGGATGCAGGTATGAGCTGTCAGTAGCATCACACCTGGCAGCTGGGTGAATGAGAGCCTTGGTCCTGAAGAGGGATCTGGGTGGTACCCCACAGCATATGCTGTACTCACCTGCCCAGGTGTATCATGATCTGCTGCTGCTCCCTGCCTTCCCTTCCTTTGTCCTCCCTTATTTACTGGGGAGACCTAAAAAGAGGCTCCTGACCTTGCTTTTGCCTTTGTTCCAACCAGTTGCTTTCCTTCCCTATCTTCCACCTCCTCTCCTTCTTCAATCCCTTATCATCTTAATCACACTCCAGATCCATCTGAACAAGCCTGACATATCACCCATGGACTCCCACACTTTTCTCTTTCTCTCTCTGCCTCTGCATTTCCATGATGCGCAAACTCTATCTATCTATCTATCTATCTATCTATCTATCTATCTATCTATCTATCTATCTACTTACCTAGGCCCCCTTTCTGTAGATATATCTGCATTTAAGCCTATCTCAGCCCAATCTATCAAATTCTCTATGGCTAGGACATGGCATATGTAATTGTCATTATTCTTTTTTTTTTTTTTTTGAGACAGAGTCTCACTCTGTTGCCCGGGCTGTAGAGTGCCGTGGCATCAGCCTAGCTCACAGCAACCTCAAACTCCTGGGCTCAAGCGATCCTTCTGCCTCAGCCTCCCGAGTAGGTGGGACTACAGGCATGCGCCACCATGCCCGGCTAATTTTTTACATATATTTTTAGTTGTCCAATTAATTTCTTCCTATTTTATAGTAGAGATGGGGTCTCGCTCTTACTCAGGCTGGTCTTGAACTCCTGACCTTGAGCGATCCTCCCACCTCAGCCTCCCAGAGTGCTAGGATTACAGGCGTGAGCCACCGCGCCCGGCCTTGTCATTATTCTTTTAAGTTTAATTACACAGTTAACACACTTTCAGTTTAAAACTTTTCAAATGATACAAAGCAAAATTCACCACTTAATATCCCTTCCACTAGTAGGCTCACTTCTTGCCCCAGAGGTGATCCACTCATCAATTTTTTATACATATGTATATGTGAAAGTGCATACAGACGTGTGGCTTGGTTCTCTATTACATTACACATATCGTCCTGCCACTTTCTTTATCCCCTTAACAATGTATTGACAGTGGCGTGCTGGAGCTGACTAGCACCAGCTGTGAGAGGCAATTGTGAATCACTTCCCGACTCCACATCCATTGGTAACCTGAAATTGGCAGTGGTGGGAACATTTACACCACGGAAAGTGGCAAACTCTACCAATCAGTGTTTTTCCCTGGAGAGCTGGTTGTTAAACATATTCCAGTTCACCAATGATTATAGAATAATTTCATATCTATTTGAGTACATTTATTTTGTCTTAGTTCTTGTAAGATTTT
This sequence comes from Lepilemur ruficaudatus, assembly GCA_963574885.1. NCBI lineage: Eukaryota > Metazoa > Chordata > Mammalia > Primates > Lepilemuridae > Lepilemur > Lepilemur ruficaudatus. The sequence continues at coordinate 55,007 of CAUYRT010011096.1, read as the reverse complement.
TCACATTGTGGATGAGCACAGTTTATTGAGCTATTACCCAAAGGAAGGATATTCAGATTATATCCACATTTGCACTCTCACACACAATGCTTTGTTGAAACTTATGGGGTAGTTTCATTTTTGGACACTTTTGTGAGTATTTTTCTCAGAAAGTTACTTAGCAATCGTACTCTTGGGTTGAAGCAAACATGAGTTTTATAGCAGAACGGACAAGACTAAATTGTCCTTCAACATCGTCACTAATTCACACCCTTATCAATAGTCTGTCTCAGTACCATTGTGATACCTTTGTGATACCGTCCATCTTTTTAAAAATTGTACATGGCTGATTTTCAAACTGGCAAATTCCTTAGGCAGATAACAGGAAAACTGCTATTATGCTGAAGTATGATTATTAGTAAAAATATAATGATAATGGTGATGACTAAGATGATAAGGGTAAAATAGTTTTAAAAGTAGTCATGGATAATTACGCTCCCAAATACAGCTGCCAGTTGCTCCAAAAACTGATATTGTAAGTTCTTATCTTCTTTTTACAGGACATGTGGCTCCTAAAAATCATTGAAAGAATTAATTTGGAGTTTAGGCTTGTCCCAGTACTCTGACTGATTGAAACTATTCTCATATGGTATCTCATTTTTTGACCAAAAAAATGTTAACCATAACTTTTTGTACAGGACATTCAATTTAACCACGGTGACCTAAAATCATAGTTTTTCCCTGTAATGGTTTTAAAGTACCATTTGGAGCCACTCAAGATGAAGTGCTCAGGAATAATTCAGGTGCCTCATCTAATGCCCTCACTTATAGACCTCCGGCAGAAAATGGGGATTCTGCAGTTTGTTTTTACTGGCTGTATTGATCTGATCTGCAGAATTTCTTTCCTCCACAGCTAAATCAGTAAGTTCTATACTGAGCTGGCATTTCGCTCCAGTACTTATAAGGAGAGTTGAATTTGGAGTCATGAAACAATATATTGTCACTGTTACTGATCCTAGTACATCGTTATTAAGGGGAGTCTATAAAATTCTTGCCTGTGTGTGGAAAATCACTATTGCCAAACACCCAGGATGAGATAAGCCTTTTGAAAATAAGATATACCTGCTTATATTCCAGAGTACATCTCTTTAGTAGCCTTTCCTGTGAGTTGTGTTATCCAAGGGCATGCTTGGATTTTTCAAATTGTAAGGCTCACAGAACCATTCCTCAGAGACCAACTTTTATGCTTTTTCCTTCATTTTCAGAATCAGGGGTTCCTAATATAAAAGGCTAAATATTACTGAGCTCTTCCTATGCGCCCTGGTGCATGCTCGGTGCTATTTAGTTATTACCTAATTTAATCTTCACGACTCCCTTGTGGAATAGATTCTATTATTACTCCCATTTTACAGAAGACAAATCTGGAGCTTTGTGGATTAATAAAGTCACACAGCTAGTAAACAATAGAGCTCAGTGAGTCACAATCACAGCTCTCTAGTTTAGAAACCCAGATCTTTCCTAAGGTAGATACTTTCTAATTTAGTTTTTTGGGGGCCCTGAATGGTTGACACATCCTTTGACGTGTAGTCAGCTGACTATTGATCTAGAGCAAAAGCAAGAGGTGAGAGAGAGAGAGAGTCCACGAACAGAGAAGGCCTGGGATGTCTTTCCTTTTCCTTTGTATTTTAGATAAGGGGCTGCAAGGCTACCCACTCTTCATCCCTTCCAAGACTGGAGCAATAACTAGCTCACTAGATCATTTCTGCTTTTTCACCTTATGTAGGCAAAAAGAAATTTTACAAAAGGAAAATAGAAAAAAAAGAAGAAATTACAAAAACCACACTCACACCCCCAATAAGCGTTAAAAAAAATAGTATGTCAGGGAACAAAGAAAATGCCTGATTCCACAGGCATTCCTGCTTAAAAGAGGTCTTGTTCAGTTAAGACTTGTGGAAAACAAAAGGACTGCAGCTTTCCTGGGTTTGATGTTTCTCTCTGGAGGAGCGATGCCATTCAAACTAATCAAAGTTTTACTGGGTTCAGAAATGCCAAACCAGCACATTTCGTATTCCTATTCCCCCAAAAACACTGTCTGTAAGTGAAAAACATCTGCATCTAAAACAAGACAATTAACAAGAAGACACGCGCGATGCTAATGCTGTGGGTCTATTTTTGGTCTCCAGCTAAGTGAGGAGCAGAAGCAGGAGAGGAGACAGTGCCTCCCTCTTTTTTTTTTTTTCCATTTTTATTTTTTAAACTGTTGTCAAATATACATAACATGAAATTTACCATTTGCAACATTTTTTTTAAGTGTACGGTTCAGTGGCGTTAAGCACATTCACATTGTTGTGCCAGCGTGACCACCATCTGTCTCCAGAACTTTTTCATCCTTCCAAACTGAAACTCCACACCAAGGAAGCAGTCACGCCCCACCCCTCCGTATCCCCCAATCCCCAGCCCCTGGCAACCAACCCTCTGTCTCTGAATTTGACTACCGTGGGTACTTTATATAAGAGGAAGCATATAATATTTGTCCTTTCCTGACTGGCTTATTTCATTCAGCATAATGTCCTCAAGATTCATCCATGTTGTAGCATGTGTCAGAATTTTCTTCCTTTTTTAAGGCTGAATGGTATTTCATTGTGCATATACACATTTCGTTTACCCATTCACCCATCAGTGGACACGTGAGTTGCTTCCACCTCTGGGTAATTGTGAACACTGCTGCTGTGGGCATGATTGTAAAAATGTCTGTTGCTGTCCCTGCTTCCTTTTCTGTTGGGTATGTGCTCTGAAGTGGGATTTCTGGATCATGGAGTAATTGTTTGTTTAATTTTTTGAGGAACGGCCATACCAGAGTGTGGTTCTCTTAATGCTTCTTGATCCTCTCCTTGGCTTTGCTCAACTCCCTGGGGAGACGTGGGGGTTGCCAGCTGGGAGGGCATTGCCTGGGCAGTGCCACTCCAAGGGGTCTTCTGCAGGAAGCTGCTTGGTGAGAATCAGTTCCCATCCACCTTGTGGAAAAGAAGCCTTCAGGAAAGAGAGTGACTATCCCTTGGGGTTAGAGATTGAATGGCAATTGAATTAAATGAAAGAAACATTTCCAGAAGCTTGATGGATGCTAATTCTAAAGATGTTAAACAGGAAGAAAAAACTTTGTATGAAACTAAAGTGATCTTGTTCAATTCAAGGGTAGGTACCATTTTTATCTTAGGAAACTCAAGGATGATGGTTTGGTAAGAGGGGTATGTTTACTTTAGTTAGGTTTCCTGAGCATAGCCTGAATGGGTGGGGGTAAGTTTTTATATTTCCACAGGTCACATAGAAAAAAGTTGATGGGGGCAGGAAGAGAGGAAGGAGAAGACATGAGGAAGACTGAGAAAGAGAAGAGAGCCTGAGAAGAGGCTACTAGGTGAGGGTCTCAGGAGAGAAAGTGGGCCACTGAGAAATTCCCATATCAGGGGCAGCCAAGCAATGTTGGGTCAGTAACAACTAAAATTCAACTTGGTGTTCTGTGCAACTCTGTCATCTCCTGGCTGTCACCATAAACCTTAGGTGAATGTCTGCTACCCCAAAGAGCATCATTTTAGTAACACTATTGGGATATGCAGGAAGGTAGGGGTCAGTGTTTGGCTGAGGCTGGGTTCCCCTCCAGAAGGAGATGCCAAGACAAGGTTTGAGTGAAGTCGCTTATCTGGGAGTGGGGAAGCGGCAGCAGGGGGTGGAGAAGTGAGGTAGGAAGGGGAAGGAAGGGATTCAGGATGAGTTAACAAATAGGTTAGCTCTGTGAACAACTGGTGCTCAGTCCGCCTGGACTGTCCGTATAGAACAAGACTTAGAATTGTCCCTGGGGCAAGGAACTGAGGACAAGAACGGTTTGAAGCCTGGGTCTCTTTGTTTTTTAGAATGAGGACAATTTCTGAGGCTCTGACAGATAAGTCGGAGTGACGTTGCAAGCAAATGCGGAAAGGGAAATGTTGTTGGGACCTAAAGGTGAGCAAGGGGTCCACCTGGCACACAATCCTAGGCTGGGCTTGCCTGTTTGGTTGCCTGAGCCAGATGCTGCCTCTGCTCTTTCAGCCATGGGGGAGAAACACAGCAATAGGATGGACACAGCCATAAGAATTTGATCCAATTCTCCTCTCCCAAGAAGTGTTTTCTATATGATAGGATGCTATTGGCCTTTTTTAGACTTTTCTTTATCAAATTAATATCTGATTTATTATTCAGTGTACTTTGCTTCTGCTATGAAAGTTATGTCATCATAATAATTTTAAACACTTCAAAAAATCGTAAATAACCCACCTTCCCTCTCCATCACAAACAGCTATTTAGTTTGTGTGTATTCCTTCCAGCTCTACCCCTGTGGATAATTTTTATATAATAGTAATTATGGCCTGCATGGAATTTTGCAATTTGCTTTCATCAATTATTTTTTATCATTTAGATACTATTTCTATTTTCCTCAGAGTCATCATAAATAATGTTGAAATAACAACAATGTCTTCCACCCAGTGGCTGGACAATAATACATTTCACTAGTCCCCCATTTCTAGAAATAGCTGGTTGTCTTGGGTCAGGTTCCAAGGAAATTGGGCTCTGAGATGGAGCTGAGCCAGTAGGTCTAGGAGAGAATGCTCCTGAGGCTGGACACATGTGGAAGTCAGAGGTAGAGAGTGGAGGTTGGAAGGAGGACTCCAGCTGTCATGCAGCTGCAGTGAGGGCGTTGGCCTACCCCAGCAAGAGCTTTGAAGCTGGGATAGTCTTGCAGAATGCCTCAAGTTGGAGCAGGAAGACAGGGCCTTACCACCACCACATTTAGGCTGTAACCTCAGACAAAGTAATCTTCTTCAGGCCAGGAAATTCCCAGAGAGGGCAGATAGTTGAGGGCTGCCTGACAGATCCCTAAAAAGCAATGTGGGCAGTGTGTTAGTGTCTAGCTTGAGGGTGTTTTCCAGTTTTTAAAATTTAGGTATCACAGCAATGAGCAACTTTGGACAGGATGTGTTTTCCACCACTTCTTTCTGGAGACTCTGGGACACAATTCAAAGGTTGGAGCTTATGATTTTCCATCCCTGGAATTACAGAGAATTTTGCCTCTAAAATATTTTCTCACACTAACCAAGTAGCTCAAGCTCTCTTATGTTTTCCTAATGTCTAATATGGTGACACCAACTCTGCTAATCAAAAATATAGTGGGAAGAAAAGTTACATATGTGTGAGGTATTGTGAATATTACAAATATTTTCCCCAAATTTACATTGGAGAATGGTTATAAAATACACATTCTCAGGTTCACCCCTAGATCCTCCAATTGACCAAGTCTCAGTGGGTCTCCAGAACCTGTATTATGAACCAGCATACCACCCAATTTTTATCCCTGGGAAAATTGGGAAACGCTGCTTCAGAATATAAAACTTGACAAATTCAGCATATTTCGGTATTTTTTGCTGCTCTCTTAGAAGAAAAATAATTTGCATCCTGTCTCCTTTGCTTTTATTCAAAACAAGCACCCTTCATCAAGTCCACTCTAGTCACAGCATACTCTTTTGTCCACCTGTCCCTTAAAGATCTCCTTGAAATAAATACAATCCAAATTACAAATGTATTTTCACATGAGCTCTTAAGTAAATATTCCACATTTTGGACTCTCTGTGGGACACTCACTGAGACCTCAAACTGTGGAGACCACTGGGTTAGCCATTTTCTGTGTATGATATCATTTAATTCTTACAGCAATCCCAAAGCAGGTTTTATCATCCCTGCTTTCCCATAGGAAGAAACAGACTCAGAACTCGAATAAAGTGTCCAAAGCCTTGACGAGTTATTAACCCCTCCAAGGTGTCAGGTTTGGCAGTCGCTCTTAAAAGTGGTCTCCAAAGCCAAACTCTCAAACTCATCGGTATGTGTAACTAAAGACTTTTTCAATTGTAAGTCACAGAAAACCCAATCCAAACTGGCTTAAGCAAAAAGGGAATTTATTGGCTCATGTAACTGAAAACTCTATGAGTAATTGGCCTTCAGATGTGGCTCTTTATAGGGGGTTAAATGATGTCATCAAGTTTTTTTTTTTTTTTTTGCTTCTTGATTTGAATAACTGTTTTCTCCATTGCACTCATTCCCAGACAGACTCACCTCCTCTTGTAAAGTGCTGCTATCAGCTCCTTCCAGTTTTACCTCCAAGGGAAAAGGGTCTTAGGCAGTTATAGTCCCATAGTCTGGAGAATTTCCATGATCAGATAGACTTAAGATATGTGCCACTGTGGACTGTTGCCTGGAAATAAGTTACCTTGGTTCATGTGCTCATGCCCTGCTCCTCCCAAACCTTGAAGACTGAGACTGGTGGACAGGCAGATCTCCAAACTCAAATTAGGACTGTTATCCAAAAAATGGAGACTCGTTGCTGAGGATCCAGTAAGTAATTTCTATTGCTGCATTATCAACTCCTTTTTTACTTTCCTTTAGACTTTTTAAATATCCCCTCGCAGCCTGCCTAGAGAATTCAAGAACTGTTCTGAAGACTTCATACATTAACTCAGTAAATCCTTGCAATGACTTTATGAGGTAGGCACTATAATTGTCTCCACATATACATGCAGATGAGGAAGCTGAACGGTAGGAGGTGAAGTAACTTGCTGGAGCTTGTGTTAAAGGTGGGACTGGAACACAGGCCAACTGTCTCCTGAATCCAGTCTCTTTCCCATGATACTCTATGGATTTTGAAAGTTGTACATCTTCATGGTCCAGTATCAGTACAATGCCACAGACTTCCTGTGATCTCTTCCTGAACAAATCCTAGATTATATCCAAGCTCAGATCTCTTCCCCTTCATCTATCTAAACTACACATCTTCCCAAACACTCACACCCATGTGCTCTCACCCACACATCATCTGTAGACACCAGCCACATCCCTGGCTCTGTTCTAGATACTTGGCAGTGGAGTTGGTAAATACATGGTCAAGAAGATAGTCTGGATTCTTGCTCACTCAGGGAAAACTCAGAAAAACAAGGAATTTTGAAACCAATTAAATGCCTTCACTGTCATCTAGGGATAATGCACCAAATGAAAAACACACACAGTTTGGAGTGTCCCTTCCTCAGTGTTGTTCATGTGCTTTAGGATGGGCCGGCTGAGGGATTGAGAGGCAGTTTTTATTCCTAATGGCTTATAGACACTAGTCCTTAGCTTCAAGTTCTAGCCCGGGCCCTCCTGTGTGAGTTCTTGGATTGTATGAAATTTAAAGCATGATGGTTGTTTCCAGTGGTCCCCACATGTGCCAGGGTCTCTCTAAGGTATATATCTTAGGTCTTTGCTTAGGGGTCCCCTCTATGGTTATGAGAGTGAAAATACGTACAGCATGCCCCGAATACCAAATGTTACCCTGCAATAGTGGCATTGCTGTCTGGAGCTGGTCCTGGAAGCAGAGTACACCACCCTGGGAGAGCCTGGGACTAGGAGTCAAGAGGTCAGCGTTATAGCTCTTCTGTCTCCATACCTCTGGGTGGTCTCTGCAAAATCTCTTGTCTTTCCTATATCTCAGTCTTCTCCTTTGCTAAGTGAGAGAACTGAAATAGAGAAACATGAAGGGACATTACCCACTGTACCAAGATTGGAGGACAAAGAGTCACTGGAGAGCATTTTTGAGGTTCTTAGATAAGTCAGATCTGATGACGGTGTGGAATGTCACTGCAGAGCTATGTTAGGCATGCGTGTAGGAAGACATCAGGTCAGGAGTCCACTCTAGGAGCCAGATGTTCAGAATAGACTCAAGTGTCTATGTCCCAGTCCTGACCAGGGATGAGAGGATATTGGTGACACCATGTCATGGCATTCATTGAAATGTGGCTGGGAGCCGTATGGATCTTTATGAGGCTGCATCTCAAGGTCAATTCCTCCAAGTCCTGCTCATAGTCTTTTTCCTTCAATGGACTCCTCCTCCTTCTCCTCCATTTTTTTGGGAATAGTCCCAGGGCTTGGTTTCCTCATGACTTTGTCTTTTTCACAGCTTTGCCATAGGCAGTTGATCTAATTGCATGGATGGGAAATTCTTGTCCACGTTAGAAAGAGAGAACTTCTCTCAGATGTGACAAATATTAGACTTGCTCTCACTCCTACTCCCTGTGTCTGTGGAAAACATCACTAACCACTGACTGCTTCTTTCCCATTGGGCTTGGACGTAGCTTCACAGTCTTCAACATGACCTTCCAAGCAGCTAGCAGAATGCATTAAATATTGCACTTAAGATGAAACCGATTGCCCAAACTAGCCTCCGGGTTGTCTCCTCTCTGGTCCTTATAAGAGTGTAACTTTAGTATCCTCCTACAGTGGGTGGAAAAGTGGTTTGAGGCTTTGTTCTCAGCCCAAGAATGAAATAACAGGAGCTGCAGGGACAGACAGAGGCAGACAGAAGTTTCAGGCATGTGCCTACAGAAGAGTTTGGTAACAGCACCAAAGGCTGTATTGTATAAGGCTGGTGCTTTGGGTGGTAGACGGTGAGCACAGAGAGCCCATCAGCCATGGTCAGGGATCTGTCTGGGCTTAGTAAAAATGGACAACCATATGTTTCCGAGGTATCTAGTGTCTCCTACAGTATCATTTCAGCTTCTTGGCTTTCATTCGGTTTCAATCTTAGGTATAGACAGGATCCTGTCTACCCATCCATTTTCATCATCCAAGTATCATTATAATTTGCCAGTCTATTAAGAATTAATAGCTAATGGCTGGCTCCATTTCCAGCCTGCTTTAGCCATGTTTTATTATAGTAATAAGGGTTTCCAGGGAAAGGATCACAAGCAAGTGAGAAACCCACCTCTACATTCATATTTAATCAGATGTTAGAGGACCTTGGGCAGGAACTCAGTGTTGCCAGGGCAAATCTACAAAAAAATACGGGGCCTCGATTCTTAAAGGGACAGATTTCATCCTTTTTTGGAAATACAATAATAACATTAAATGCAAAACAAAAAAAAAAGATAGAATAAATAAGACGTTGGCCTGATGTTTTAGGAGAGAACTTGCCTAAGGTTAAAGTAGCACAGACTACAAGCTTTGGTGTGAAGTTTAGTGCTTTGGTTTTCCATATCTTTGAAATAACATGGAAAGTGTGAGCTTCAGTGGAGAGCCTTGGGCCGTCACCATGGCTTCACCTTGTTAAAAGTAGGCTATTAATTGTCCTCATTAGAGAAACAGTGCGGTGCAGTGGAAACAGATTTGGAGTCCAACATACCTGGGTTTGAAACTCAATTTCATTACTTACAATGTAGATGAACTTGGAACATTAACTTCCTCCCTTAACTCTCAGTTTTCTTTCTACAGAAAACAGAGCAAGTTGTAATTGTTTGAGCTATTTAAATAATATTTCTCTATCAAGATGAAAGAACCACAATATTATATACGAGCCAGAGGCCATCTTATTAGAACAGAAATACAGGCGGTGGTGTGGATTGCCAGCAAGAGCCAAGAGATAGCGCAATTAAGTCCTATTTTGAAATTAACTGAACAAATTTGAAACCAGGGACTAGATTTTATGTGGGCACTTATAGCTAGATCATTTCCACCATAGGACCATTGACTTTTGGTTCTCTACCCAGGGCGAGGCTGAGCAGCACAGATGTGGAGTTCAGATGCACAGATGCACAGATGTGCACTTACTGTTGTCCTAGGGTTTGACCCATGGGTGCGTGTGTATGTTGGCCAACCTACACCAACTCTGTTTTCCAGACAATAGTAATAATTTTGTGTTATTGAGTTTAGAACATTCCTAAGATCATTGCTAGAAAAGAAATAACACATTTCATATCCAGAATGAAATCATTTTGAAAGGCTGTTAAATAGACTACATGGGCAGAAAGAGGATTCTAAGCCTGGGCATCACTCACTTCTGTAGCTGGGACCTTGCTTAGAGATGCTCACCCCCACCAGAACTGACCCCAGCAGGGCTTGGGGGCAGGAGGCCACTCTCTCCAGGTGAGTTCATCTTCCTCCTGCAGTGGGCACAAGGGCTGGGTAATGCATCTGCCTTTCTTAACACTTCACGTTAGTGTTTAGGAATCTTAGAGCAAAATTATGTGCCCAGTTCTTTTTGCTTTCATCAGCCTTGCTTTTATCGGAAATAATTTTCTCTTTTTCATTATTTTTTATTTTTTTAATCCCAACCTAATGGTTCAGGTTTATTGGATTCATAATTTTTCTTGAAGCTGCCCCTCATTCATTTATTCATGTATGTGTGGCCTTAGCAGTTAAAAACAAATCAGACCTGGGTAGGCTTGAATACCAGTCCTGCCGTATTGTGGTTGTGTGAATTTGAGAAAAGTTACTCAATATCTCTGTCTTCAACCATAAACTGGGAAGTCATTGTAAGGATTAAGTGAGATGACATAATAGGGTGCTTCACACAGTACCTGGTATATAGCAGACCCTCAGAGCATTTCACCACTCATCTACCTTTGTTTCAATATGTTGGTTAAGGACAAAAGCACAAATAGAGACCTAAAACATGGGAATGGCAATTACAAGCCTTGCTGACCTCCTGGGCTGAGGATTTTTATAAGGCAGAGCTGCAATTAACTTGAATATTTTTTTTTCCCATTTGTGCCCCTTGGGCCACCAGAGCTCGGGTCCTGTATGCCCCACGTTTCCAAATCCTAAGAAAGCTCAGAACCTACAGAAATCTGTCCATAGGCACCAGGCACTCTTAGGTTACCTGTCTTTAACTCCCCCAAGAACTGCATCGTAGACCAGCAAATTCCAGACAGTGTTCCCCACTCAGGAGTCTCGCCGATCCCCCCTTGTGAGGAGTAATTGCTTGCATTGCCAGTTCAGCCTTTTTCTATTTAGCCAGCACTCCAGTCTCACCGGCGATTCCCGGGAGGCCAGCAATGAATGTGGTTTAAATGGAAAATGTTGTTTGTGCATGCGGTGTCAATGAAGACATTATTAATACAGCTCTAGGAAGACAGCTGCTGCCAACTGGCTGGAGGAGCCACAGCCATGTGCAAAGCCTGTTCCCCCATCTCAGGGCTGGGAGCACTTAAAAGCTATCAGGTCCAACCCAAACCTGATGCTTGAGTCCCTTTGTCTTGTGGTTACCCCACCTGGGCTGCCCCAGCTCCGATGGCAGGAATCCTTTCATCAGTCATAAATCCTTATATGGCTTCTCCATCTCGGGATAAATCTGTTTATGACAATTATTTTGTGTGTTTGTTTCCCAGTGTGGGCATCAAATCTGCTTGTTTAGGATGTCCTCTCATTGGTGATAACTCAGATCCTTGTGAGTCCAGGTTACAAAAAAAAAAAAAAAAAAAAAATCTCTTCCCCATGATAGCTTTACAGTTTCAAAGAAGACAGTTGTGACTTCAGAGAGATTCCTCTTCTTGCAGATTAGATTAAACTTTCCCAGTTCCCCCAAGGATTCTTCAGATAGTATGACTATGTCCCTTTATTATCTCAGACTCATGTCCCAGCTCCACTCTGGAGCAGCTATGCAACCTTAGGCAGGCTGCCTAATCTCTCTCAGACCTCAGTTTCCTCACGTGTAAAATGGGAAACCCGCATATTTATATATTTATTTAAAATAGCATATGGCTTGGAGGGATGTGAAGTTTAAATGAGGTCAACTATAAGGTGCTTGACGCAGTGCCTGGCACATAGTAGACACTTAATAATTATTGGTGATCATTATTGTTGTTTCAGGATTCAGCTTTGAGCACAATCCCCTAGGTGTTTGAGCACAGTCATCCCAGGGATGATCAGAACAACCAGTCTTCACCAGGGCCTGCAAACCACTCACTGAGCTTGGTCCTGCCTCCCTTTCCCTTCTTACCTCTCTGGTCCTTTCCTGTGTTGGCCGAGCCCCACCCACTGGCCTTCTTCCATTTCTTTGCATATGCCAAGCTCTTTCCTATCTTGGGATCTTCACACACGCTGTCTTCTCTCTAGGGCAGGCTCCCTCTTCCCGCTTGTATGCACCCCTTTTATGATGGCCTTCTTCTCGCCCTCATGTCTCACTTTTGAAAGCATCACTTCACAAAAGAGAGTTTCTTTGATCACTGTCTAAACAAATTCCTCCAAGAAATCTTTCACTCCGTGTCCTGTCTTTGCTGTGCATAATGTTCACCAACATATGCAATTATATATTTACCTATCTGTGTGTTTACCTTGTTTAATGTTTTTATCTTTACCTCTCTACTGTCAGAACATCAACACGGGGAAAGAGTCGTTTTGTTTATTTTAAAACATTTTTTCTTAACACGTTCTAATGGGAAATTTTAAACATACAAAAAAGTTGAAAAGATTGTAGAGGAAATTGTCATGTACGTATTCTGTCTATCTTATACAGCTAGCATCTTGCCGTGTTATCTTTATCATGTATTTATCCATTCTATTCAACCTTTTCTCTGTCCATCCATCCATCCATCCATCCTGTTTCTCAAGGCATTTCAAACTGAGTTGAAGATATCACTACACTTTATCTCTAAGCACTTCAGGCTGCATATCATTATTAACCAGAATCAATATTCATTTATGATTCTTCTTTTTACTTGGGGTAAAATGGACATGTAGTATAATAACCAAGTATTAAGTGTTCAATTTGGTGAGTTTTGAAAATGCATACACGTGTCTTACTCAAACCCCTATCAAGATAGAAAACATTACTATCACCAAACAAATTTCTTCATGCCCCATCTTAATTAAACCCCAATTCCACTCACCCCAGAGGCAGCTACTGTTTTAATTTATTTCAACATTGATTCGCTTTTCCTTTTCTAGAATTTTATATAAAAGGAATCATAGAGCATGCATTCTTTTTTGTAAAACTTCTTTCACTCAGCACAATGTTTTTGAGATTCTTCCAAGTTGTGGCATATATCAATAGTTCCTTCCTTTATGTGAGTAGTATTTCATTGCATGGATATACCACAGGTTATTTGTTCTTTTATTCATGCACAGTTAGGCTGTTTCTCTTTTTGGCTATTATGAATAAAGAGGCTATTCTACTACATTTTATTGCATTCCTTTGTCTTAGGTACATGCCTGGGGGTGGAATTGTGGGTCATAGGTTGGGTATAAGTTTATATTTGTAAAAACCTACTGGACCTTCTCCCAAAGTAGATGTAGGAAGAGTCTGTCTTGTCTACTACCATCAACCAGCTAGTGAGTGAGTTTGGCACAAAGGAAACCACCTAGTAAATATTTGTTAAATTAATCCATAGAGAAAATAAATATAAGTATAGTGAATGTTCTAATCCTTTCCTACTCTTTACTGGTGAAGTATGACCCTTTATGAATCATTTAAGTTCCATGAGCTTTCAATTTCATTTTATATGGGGATAATAAAATGTACTTTAGACAGTTACAGAAAGGGTTAGAGCTGAAGGACCAAGGGCATGGCTGGGATTTTAGGTGAGTGACACCTTTGATTTAACATGATTGTTCCTTCTTTCCCTGTTCCCCTCCACTCATTGCGAGATATTGGCCCATGGTGGTCAGGAAATATGCCAAAGCCCAGGCACAGCAGGGGTTAGGGAAAGCGAAAGAACAAGAAGCACTTGGATCAACCATTTGTCCCTCTCACAGGCAGATTAATGTTCTGTCTAAAGTTGACATTTATATACTTGACTTCTCCTACATTTTCTCCCCTTCAGATTTAATGCCTAGGTTTGTCTGATTTTTAAACTGGGTTATTTGAATGTCAAACTTCCGATAACACTTTAATAGAGGTGTCCATTAACCCATGCTAAATTAGAGCCCAGTGTCTCTGGAAACGCATGTGACATCCACATGAATACCAAATGCCTTCATTAGGCGCAGCACTTACACGATGAATACCAAATGTAGAGCCCAACTCAGGGACACAGACTTCTCTCCCCCCGGAGTTGCCAACACACCTTTGCGTTTCCTCAACGGTCCCGAACAGCCCTGTTTTCTGTTTATTTCCAGGTGATGAGACATGGCAATTGTGGCCTTGGCTGAAATAAATAAATGGCATCCTAATCACCAGGTTCACAGGCGTAGCAGCAAGGAGGCTGTAGCAGATCACCCACGAGTCAGCAAGAGGACGCCCACTTAGTATGCAAGACGAATTCCAAACACTTCATAAAAGGCGATAACTTTCTTTGACCAATGAATACATTATTTATAAGTGATTCCAATGCCTCCTTCTCTGCCTCCTTCACTGCCATCCCCCAGCCCTCCATTTTCACAGCACGCTGTAGCACTTGTTCAGTGATGAAGACCCTCATGGTAAATAATTTATAAAGCAATTTACAAGTACATTATTTTTAGCAATAAGATAAGACCTGGAAAAAAGTGTTTTGCTGATACACCACACACACACACACACACACACGCACGCACACCTCTGGCTTATAAGTAGCATGATATCAGAACACCGACAAGTGGGATGGGCTTGGGGTGACGGATGTTATCAGCCACAGTGCTGGGGCACTTGTACAGGAGCCACGTGAAGTGCATGAAGTTCATTTGCATAATAAGTCAGAGAAAACTCACCGGAAAGAACCTTGTTTGCTTAATCCTTGGTACACGGCTGCTATAGCCTTGTTCACATGGCGTGATTCTAAGTGAAGGTATTTTTGCCTTCATGGCTAACTTCTCTCGAGCATGTCCATTGAGCCAGAGTCAGTGTTAAGAATTTTCCATAAATTATCTTATATTATCTCCCTTATCTCTATGAGATACGTATTAGCATTATTCTTGTCATATGGATGAAGAAATTCAGGCTGTCTCCGGGACTTCAATATTCACTCTTTGAACTCCAAGTCCAGTAAAAGCCGCTCATCCAAGTGTCCATTTTATCACCAATATTTGACAGGTATTTGGTAAGATTTTATTCTGTGTCAGGCTTTGTGCTGGGATGTGGGGTGCACAGAGAGATGAAGGCGGTGCTAACAGAAACAGGTTGCAAACCACAAATGCAAGCCACGTCAATAACGTCAGTTTCTAGTAGTCACATTAGAAAAGAATGGTAAAGAAAAGGGTGAAATGAATTTTAATGACATGTTTTAACCCAAAATATGCGAACTATTCCTCTTTCAACATGCACTCAATAAAAACATTATTAATGAGATATTTTAAATTTCTTTCTGCACTATCTTCTAAATCCAGTACGTATTTTACGTGTATGACACATCTCAATACAGACCAGCCACATTTCAAGTGCTCAATATTCACATATAGTTAGTGGCTATTGGACTGGATGGCCCAGGTCTATAGGAAAACAAAGGAGCCAGATGCCTGGGATGATGTATCACTAGACTGTGACATTTGCTACCAGAGAGATCAGGGGAGTCAGGTTGGAAAACTCGGTACAATGAGATCAGCATTCCCCTAACTTCAGTCATTCCCTTATTCCCCTAGTGATGAATTATTTGTTTTCTTTGTTTAGTACTTGTTGTTTACTTAGTCTCTTCTTTAAATTAATTTAGTTTTTAAATTTAAACAAATTCATTTAACTCTAGACTTTATTTTTATTTGTTTAATTTCAGCATATTATGGGGGTACAAATGTTTAGGTTACGTATATTACCTTTGCCCCACCCAAGTCAGAGCTTCAAGCATGTCCATCCCCTGGACGGTGCGCACTGCACCCGTTAGGTGTGAATACACCCATCCTCTCCATTCTATTAAGTGAAGTATCACAAGAATGGAAAACCAAGCACCACATGTACTATGGAACTTTTTGATACTGCCATTAATGGAAAAGTAAAATTGATTGTTTTAAATAAATTAACCATAAAGTAAATACGAAGCAAACAAAGTTATTAAATTCTAGTCATATATGCTTGCCTGTGCAAAGCTTTGGGGTCCTTCTTTTTTTCTTGCTTTCTTTTTTCTTTCTTTCTTTCTTTCTTTCTTTCTTTCTTTCTTTCTTTCTTTCTTTCTTTCTTTCTTTCTTTCTTTCTTTCTTTTTCTTTCATTTAGAGAAGACAGGAAATTTCTGCTTTGGGCCAAGATGTTGTATCAAGGGCTGTATTTATCTTCCCTACTAAAATGCAACCAAAAAAAACCAAACTAACCACCAAACACCCACAAAAAAAACCCCAACAAAATATACCAAGTCATGGCTTTAAAGACCTGGAAAACAGGCAACAAGTGACAGTGATCCCTGAGAGACAGTAACAAATGGGGTGCGCCTAAGATTGCCCTAGCTTCCTGTCTAGGAAATACATCGCCCTATAATAAGTACTGCTTTGATCATACCTAACAGTTCTTAGGAATAAGAGCCAATAGGACTAAACTGTTTCCAAGAAATTTAACTTCATTCCAGGACAAAGCTGAAGAATACTGATGGGAACATAAAAAAATCACCAGGCTGCAGGGCAGGGCAGAGAAATCCCAGTGGAGCCTGGTGGGCCCCCCACATCCAGGAGACAGAGCTGAAAGTGCAGGAGAACCCTGAATATCCGGAGAGGGCTCCCCTCAAGCATTCAGCCAGTAGTGATCATTACATGCAGGTGAAGGAGAGTTCTAGAGTTAAGAGTACCCTGTGCTCACACAGGGTTGGGAATAGTGTCTGCTCCCACCAGGCAGACTGGAAAACCTCACGATTCATGGAGCCTTAGGTAAAGCACACAAAAGGGTCTTGCCTCAGTAGCGGGGAATATTTAGCCCTATAACAATTGCTGCTCTGATCTTACCTAACATGTCTTAGAAGCAAGATTCCAAAGGCCCAGATTGTTTCCAAGTAACTTAACTATATCTCAGAACAAAGCTAAAGGATATTTATAGGAATATAAAAATCTCCAGCACCCAATAATGTAAAATTGACAATGTCATACATCAAATCGAAGATTACCAGGCATGTAAAGTAGAAAAATACGATCCATGATTGGATAAAAATCAATCAAGTAAAACCAAACCAGAACTGGCACATGTTTAAATGAGCCAAAACATTAAAACCATTATGATAACTGTAATCCATATGTTTACAAGGATAAGTAGAAGAATGAAAGAGTAAAGAAATGAACCAAATGGGGATTCTAGAGACAAAAACTATATTCTGTGAATTAAAAACACACCGGATGAGATTAAGAGTAGATTAGATACTGCAAAAGAAAATATTAGTGAACATTTAGACATAGCAATAGAAACTATCCAAAGTGAAACCTTCAGAGACAAGAGAATTAAAAAACAATAAAAAGAGTGTCAGTGAGCTGTGGGACAACCTCCAGTCACCTACTCCAGACAAGTAAAGATGAAGGGATGCTTCTCAACCGAATTTATGAGACCGGCATTACTCTGATACCCAAACCAAAGACATTATAAGAAAAGAAACTACATCCCAACCTCCCTCATTAATATAGATTTTAAAATTCTGAACAAAATTTTAGCAAATTGAATTCAACGATATGTATCCCAGAAACATTTTCCACTTGGGAAAACCCTTGGCCAGACTGTGCGCAGAACTTGGGGCAAGAGAAGCTGGGACTCTTTAAGAAACTGCAAGAAGGTCGTCTGGTTGTGACGTACAATGCAAGGGAAGGATCATGGAGAAGGGACTCGCAAGGCAATGGGGGTTCGGCTGAGACGTTTTAACTCTATTTTGGCATATTAGCTGGCATATTAGCTCAAATACTAGTCTGGGTTCAAATTATTGTTCTTGTCATGTAGGAGCTATTGGAACTTGGGCAAGTTAACCTTTCTCTGAACATCCTTCCCCTCATCGATAACACGGAAAAATCAGCAACTGCCTAAAGGGACGATTTGAGATTAAGTTTTATGACATGAGTTGTTTCTCATTCTTTAATTTCCCTTATGGCACTTAACATGATCTGACATGATTGCATTTTAGTTTTAGTTTTAGTCTGATACTGTTGGTCTTTCCCACTCCTTACCCTCCTGCCACCAAGCGGAGGGGTCTTGTCTGTTCTGTGCACAGTTGTGTCTCCAGCACTTGGGACAGCACTGGGCACACAAGACACTTGGCAGAAAGAAAGACTGATGCTCTCAGGGAGCGTAACACATAACACTACACCTGGAACACTTAGATGATCAGCATTTTTTAAAAAATGTTCATTTAGGTTCTTAGAACAAGGGCATGACATCGAAGTTATGAATTGGCTGTTCTACCAAGTTCTTGCCAACTTGTCAGATGAACAGGGAAGTGAATGCAGCCAGTAGTCTAACTCCAAGTTCTTCCAAAGTTCCCTGTTTCAATCAAGGTCAAGCAAACTTTTTCTGCCTTGGGCTAGGTTAAGTCCATGCTCTGTTTAAGGAAAGAAGCGAGTACATAAAATGTTCCCTCTGATCTGTCCAGATGAACCACAGCCCTGGCCCCAGGAATTGACCCCCTGGAAGGGTCCAATAGACCATGGCACAGAGAGACGGTTAATAATAAATTACAAACACGGCCATAGCAACCATAGGGAGATCCTGTTTCCCCTCCCCCAGCCCATACCTTTGCTCACTGGCAGGCTCTACCCCATGGGCTTAATTCGCATCAAAGCGAAACAAATCCAATAAAACGTTTCCCTGAGCTAGGAGTGAGTTTGATGATTCATTCTCATCCATTCTCTTTCTCTGTTCTTCCTGCCATACAGACGATCGCAGCTGATAGAAGAACAAAGGAAAAGATGTTTCAAAGAAGTCATCCTCCTGTCTCTCCCTGCTGCTTTGCTGCCACACAAGAATCAAGACTCTGCCCTAAATCTTACAAGACTTAGTGATCAATGTCATTTGAATATGGTGCCATTAGTGTCCTCCTAGTTAGGACACTAATGTGGCACCTTGTCAATACCTCTTTGCTGCCCCTTGTGGTGGCCATAAAAGGGGGGTGCTCAGATCCTCTGCTACAGGGTACATAATTGATGGGTGACCTTAGCAGCTGCCCTTCTGGGTCCACCCCTAGGTTGGCACCTAGGCCATGCATCCCATGAGATGCCAGTGACTGAGTACCATAGGGGTACAGAGGCAGGTTCACCTCTGCAAGACTCAGGATCCCTTTAATAGGTGACTTGGTTTGAGGAGCTGTCACCAGATCAGCCTGGACTTTCTCAGAACTGTGCTTGGTCTGAGAGTCTTCCCTCCATCCTCCTGCCTTTTCCCCTCTTTCCTTCACAGGCATCAGGACTCTCCTGCACTCTCCACACTCTGCTTTTTCTGCCTTTCCAGAGAACGTGAATGAACACCAGCAGCACCAGGCAGCAGGAGGAGGCCTGGGGACTGCCTCACTCGCTGTCTGGCTGGCAAAGAGGATGTCATCCTGAACGGTACGTGGGGGCAGAGATAGTCCCTGGAACAAGTCTGGCAGCCTGATTGCTAAAGATCTCAAGTGGAAAAACCTGTTCAGTGCAATGACTTAGACACTGGAAAGATACCAAGGGAACTATGCCTACATAGACAGTAGAAAGGGAAAAATTTTCTCAGTTGTAGGAGCTTAAAGCAGTTTGCATTAATTTTCTAGGGCTGCCATAACAAAATGCCACACAATGGGTGGCTTAAATAACAGAAATTTATTTTTTCATCATCCTAGAGGCTACATGTCCAAGATCAAGGTGTGGTCTTGGCAGGTCTGGTTTCTTCTGAGGCCTCTCTCCCTGGCTGACGGATGGCTGCCTCCTCACTGTGCCCTCATGTTGTTTATCCGCTGTGTGCACATCCCTGGCATCTCTCTTAATGTCCAGATTTTCTCTTCTTATGAGGACACCAGTCATATTGGACTAGGGCCCACCCTAAAGACCTCATTTTAACTTAATTACCTTGTTAAAGACCTTATCTCCAGGTATGACTACATTCTGAGGTACTGGGCGTTGGGACTTCAACATATGAATTTTGGGGAAACACAATTTAGCCCATAACACAGTTATCCCGTCATCTACTTTGTGTGGAAAGAGAAGTACCCCAGGGTGAGAGTACATCTCAATTCTGAGGCAGTGGCCAATGGCCTGGCCATCTGGTTAGGGGCCTAGTAGGAAAAGGACTGGAAGATTCAAGACAAGGAAGTTGGGGACAGAGGCAGGTGGATAGATATGTGGGAATGGGCAGAAAAGGTAAAGACTTTTCATCACACCTTGTCTCACCAGAAAGCATTACCATGAAAGAGGTGCCCAACAGTGAAGTAGCTGGATGGCTTAGCCAGTGGAAGTTAGGCAGCTTTCATTATGGCCACCCCAGAACTGATACAAGGGCACAGAATGGAGTGGCCATGGTACAGATGGAGGTGCCTACGCTCAATGGCGTGGACTTCCACTTACCCAGGCCAACGTAGATACTGCTGCCTCTGGATGTCATGTCCGACTTGTCAGCAACTGCAACCAACACTGAGCCCACAGTATAGCACTATTTCTTGGGGGGATTAACCAGTCATTTGGCAGCAAGTTGACTCTATGTGGCCCCTTTCATCTTGGAAGAATCAGCAGGTAGTCTTTGTGAAGACTGACACCTCTGAACACGGGTTTGCCTTTCCTGCTTACAGGGCTCCAGCCAGCACCACTCTGCAGGGAATTACATAATGCTTAATCCAAAGGTGTGAAATTCCATAGAACATGGCACTCACACATCACTGGGAAGAGATTGACTTCATAGTGATGATGCCTAAGCTGATTTTACCAACTAAGAAAACCAGAATACTAAAATTTTCATTCATCCAACTTTCTGTATTTTACGGATGTATCAAATACATACCCAGAAGTATAAGAGATCAATTAGTGGGTTTATAAAATGTATGTGTAATTGCTTTCTTTGCTGTATTTGCAAGCTTTCAATTAATCTAAAGTTAGCCAACCTCCAAATTTTGAAGGTTTCTGGAGTACAGTATTTTGCTCAATTCACCATAGCAAACAACTGACATATTTTTTCTAATTTAAAAATTACTCCTGACGTCCCTTAAATTACTTTCTATAATATTCATAGCTCTACGGACAATAATAAAACAAGGAAATAAACAAATAACAAAAATAAAAATTTACTTTTTCTAAATATCCTTAAAAACATGCTTTATTGAATTTATATGTTTCTTGAGCAGTTCTTGAGGCTCCCAGAGAATTGTGAGATTCTTGAGGGGAGAGGCTGGAGCATCTCTCTTCTGTTTCACCAGGGACCCACCATCATGTACTTCCCGTTGTGCCCTACCTCCAACACTGGGGGTCAAATTTCAACATGAGACTTGGACGGGGCAAATATACAAACTATATCATTGTCCCTCTTTTCCAGAAAAATCTTGTTCTGAGGAGCAAGGACAGTAGAAATGAGCCTGTGTTTTCTGCACGGGTCTTACACAAAGAAGGAGTGAGAAGAATTTAAAACTACTTGCAGAAAAAGACTCTAAGCTTTTTACTTTTCAAAATTTTTTACTGTTCTTGAGCTAAAGCCCCATGTTCAGAAAATCCTGGTGCCTGCTTCACTACTTGTGTCTGTGAAGTCCTCTTTTGATCAAAATAATGCTAGGGGGTTGCTCCCTTGATCTGTTTAGCATCAAGATAAGGTCAGGAATTAATTAATGCTGAATTACCGAAGAATGCGTATGGAAATGCGTATGACATCTACATTATAACCATAATTAGCTAATTAACCAATCAATTATAATGATTAATGTGATCATAGTGAATGTATGGCAAATGGTTATTAATTCTTAGAGTTTCCAAAGTGAATGAATTAATCACAGTTGAACCTATGGTATGAAATGGGTGCCTAATTGTCTTTCCGAACTCTAGGTGTGATGTAATAACTTTCATCTGCTTAGAACTTTTGCAATTTATCAAGCACTTGGCCACGCATTGTCTTAAGTTTTTCCTCACAACAAACTTGCAAAACGCTTGAAGGAAAGTGGTACTATTATTGTTGTTTCCGTTTTACAAGTGGTAAAATTAAGCTGTAGAGAAAATGAGTGATTTTCCTGATATCTCACATCTTTTTATTTTCCCCTTCAAATAGGTCTTCCAACAATCATAGTTGATATTTGGAGTTCTAAGCACGAACATTTAGACTAGGCTTTTGCCATATTTTCCCAGATCTTTCGTTACATAATACTATCTGGTGTTTACTTAGAAAATTAGCCAACTTGTCATCATATCATAACTGGGAAGACAATTTCGCCTTACTACTACTGAGTCACTTGGAAGAGAGAAGGGACTTTGAGAGCTGGAGTCCTGGCGAATCTACTGTGTGGTTGTATGTGGGAGGTGGCTGTGTGTCAAGAACTGCTGTGTGATTTTTCCTAATTTTCCTCTATCATAACTCTCATAGCACGGAGCACAGTTCCAAGTACACAACAGCAATTAACAAGCATGCTTGCCAAATTAAATATGCCTAACCGGAAGAAGAGATAAACCAAAACCAACTGACCAAAACAAAACACCGAAGGGTCCTTTGGAATCAGACACGAAATGAAAAAAGACACTTACAGGTCTGCATTCATGTATTATCTGATTTTACCCAGGGGAAATTATGTGACTTCTGAATATGTAATTACTGTAAATGTGAAATAAGTTAACAAAGGAATGTTGGAGAAGACAAGCCTAGAGCTGGGCTCTAGCATGAGTCTTGGAATGACAAGAGGAAGGTGGAGGTCGTTCTAGGTCAGAGCAACAGCAGCTATCCAGGGCAGAAGTGGGAGAGAAAACAGTCAGAGAAAGGCCTTGTAGAAGTCAGGTGAGTGCCAGGAAGCAGCAGGAGACATGGCAGGGCAGGAGGCCTGTTGAGGGAGAGTCCATCGCAGAGGAGCTTAAAGACCAAAGAGGGAGTGGAGACAGCACATGGGAGAGGCAAACCCCTGAGCAGCTGCAGCCAGGGGTCACTTTTAATATCACTGTACAAGAAATGCTTTCACATTAAAGGGTTTTGAGTAGTAGATGAACTTTTGAGATCCTGCTCTACTTCAAAGTCAATTACTCTCAAAAACATCAGAGGCATTTTGAAACTGACTCTGAACCTGGTGCAATTTTTAATAAGGAGCTTGGTAAGTGACATCAATCGTTCCATTCCATAGTGGGAGGGGTGCTCATGTTCACCTGTGCCATGCCTGCCTAGCAAGTATAGCTCTTGCCCATTGAAAGGCTGGAGATCAAAGTCAGAAAGTTTGTGGGTATACTTATGTGAGCCCACAGTTAAATTTTATGTATAAAAGATTTTTTGAAAAAAATTCTATTCTGTAGTTCATTCATTTTCAACTAATTATCATGTTACAGGCATAATCACCAAAGTTAAAGTATCTTTTCTAAAATATTATATCCATTCATTGTTCAGTTCATTCCTCAAGCATTTATTTAGTAATGCTGTGGTCTAAATGTGTGTGTCCCTCCAAAATTTGCATGTTGACGTTTAACCCCCAAGGTGATCGTATGAAGAGGTAGAGTCTTGGGAGGTTATTAGGCCATGAATGGGAGGGTTTGAGGGAGCACTTTAGCACCTTTCACCATGTACGGAAGCAGAGGGCAAGACTTCACCAGACTCTGAATCTGTTGGCTCCTTGATTTTGGACTTTCTAGCCTACATAACTATAAAAAATAATTTTCTGCTGTTTATAAATTAACCACGCTAAGGTATTTTGTTATAAAATATAGGAATAGACTCTAAGACAAGTGCCTACTAATCTACAATAAACTTCAGGAAGACAAAGATAAGTAAAATATATTTTTCCCCTCCAGGAACTATTTCTTGGTTGAGCAGAGCAGGTGGACGCATATGTGATTTGATGCCTTGTGGAACTGGATCCCCTTGACAACTGCAGTCCTGGTCAAAGTGAGCAAAGGCTATGAAACAGAAAATATCTGCCTTCCAGACCAGGCTTAACTGGGCTGACGTAAGTCTGTGTGCCTTAGATTATGTAAGTGAGTGTGCTGGGAGAATTCTGCCAGCAATTCTCACTATTTTTAATGGTATCCAGAAAGTTCTGTCACCATTTGGAAAATGGAACTGTGTGTAGTGGTTAGGAACATAAACATTAAAGTCAAAAGGACATGTGTTTATATTACGTATAAAGCATACAGAAAAGTGCCCAGCAGTTGGACTCTTAGTGTGGATACCTTAGATACAGAAGACGATAGAAGGCTTAAATGCTAATTTTTTATTGCAGGGTGCAATCCTGAGGCAGTGAGAGTGAGGGAAAAGGAGAGTGAGGCTGGGAAAAAAAGGAAGCAAATACCTATGTGATCAATGTTTTGTGAAGAGTCAGAACCAGTCATTCCGCTGTGTAGGAGATCTCTGGTTAGAAGCACCCACGCTTCAGAACAGTCCCACAGAGAAAGGCATGCAGAGGGACTTGTCTGCCAGATCCTGTGCATCTTCTATGATCCATCAACCACAGTTGGCTCAGCCTGGTCTCAGAAATGTTGAGTTTTTAGGGTGGTTATGTAGGAGCAGCAGTATTTACTCAGGGAGTGCCTGGACCAGGCTGGCCCTAGGAACATCTGCTACAGGATCAATGTGCCACATGGTTCCAGCTTAGGGTATCTTGTTTTTGCCTGATGCCTGGTTTTGATTAAAGGCATATGTTGTGTTCAAAGAACTCTGCTCAGCTCAGCCTCTGTGTGCCCTTACATAATTAGTTTGTTTAAACTGTGTCTCTGATTATGTCAGGTCTTGACTGTGGCCCTAAGTACAAGAGTGTAACAGGATATACCTATTAAACAGATGTTGGACTTTAATGGATGTGTTTTGAACAATCAATTGGAATTAAACTTTCAATAACTACTGTAGAACAAGAAAATGTATCTCCTTACATTAAACAAAGCAATGTGGCCTCTTACTGGTTCTCTAAAGCAATGGTTTCCCCAGATGGGCTGTGTATTAGAGAACCAATGAGAGAACTTTTACAATTCAGGTTTTTGGGCCCTCAAGCACCAGGTATTTGACCTGGGGTGAAACTTAGGCAACTTAGGCAACTGAATTTGTGAAGGATTCCTAGAAAATGATGATGTGCAGCCAGGTAGGAATAATCAGAGATGGTCATTTATAGACAATCACAGGTGTCATTTATCAAAAATCAATTTTTTGTTACTATCAATCAATATTGTCATTCATTTATTTATTCTTCATCCACTGATTGATTAATTCCATCTTTCCTTTATTCAACATAATTAGTTAACATCCCCTGAGCAACTCCTGGTAAGCATAGGTTGTTGGACTAGACTTCATCCAGATATAAAAAACGTCCACCTAAGACATGCTTGTGCTCTAAGGAGTGTTTGCCGTTTAGCTAATAATGGAGAGTTCAAGTGTTTATTCAACACCTGATCTGTTCCATGCATGTGGAGGAGATCATTTATCTCCATTTTACAGATTGAGTAAACTGTCCACTGTTACGCTGTTTGCAAATGCCAGAGGTAAGGAGATAAGATATGTGCAAGGAAAATATACATCCTGAAAGAGAGAAATCAATAAATCTTATAAGTCAGTCAAGAGAAAGGGTATAGAGGGTTACTAGGAGGGGAGGATACTTTCAGCCCAACTGGGCAAAGACAACCTCCTAAGCTTAGGAGAACAAGGGGAAGGACATTTTGGTCAAAGTGGACATTTAAGCTGGGAGTTTGAAACCTGGCAGCTGAACTGAGTCACCTGGGAGCTTTAAAATGATTCTGATTCAGTGGGTCTTAAGTGGGGCCCCAGAATCCATATATTTTAGAAGCACTGAGGTGATTCCGTGTTATCATCCAGGTTTAAGAATAAGCTGCTTATTTACACAATGGATAGACACAGCAAAGTCTTTTATTCAACATGTTAACTTGACTCTGGATGGAATTGAGTCATTCAGGAGGAATCCGTTGCCATCACCCTTCCGATCTGAGTCACACCCAGTGCTACCTGTTCTGCACCCAGGTTGTCTCTAATTCTGCTCTTCCTTCTTCAGTGCTGTTGTTACTATTGGACCTCGGTCACCTTGCCCTTGAATTAACTGCCTCTAATCTTTGCCCCTTCAGTGTATTCAGCCTCCACTTACAGCAGCTTCAACTGTAATATTCGACTGGTCATGGTATATGATTGCTGGAATCCACTCAAAAACTCTCCACACTCTTCAGTGCTATACTCTTCAGAGGGGACTTCAAGGGCTTTCTCAATCTGGTGCCACAATGCTTCTTCATTCATTTGTTGTTAATTTATAAAATTAGCAATTTATAAAATGCACTTAGTGCCTATGATGTGCGAACACTGTGCTAGACATCAGCAACACAGTGATGAAGGTATAATTCCTACCATTAATAAACTCAAAGAATATAATAAACACTCACAAGAGGTGAACTCAAGGGATTCGACAACACATAAGATGAGCTTGTGACCTTGACTGAGGAGTTGAGGAAGGCTTCTTGGAGGATGTGATGCCTGAAGGACAGGTAAGAGAAATTCACTGGGTAGAAAAGGAAACACATTGTGATTAGGGGCACAGCAAGTACAAGGTACAGTTAGAGGGAGCATAGTTAATTCAGAACACTGTCAACTGTTCTGCATGACTAGCAGTTGTGGAAGGAATAAGTATTGATTATTAAGCATAAAGGTAAACACAATTCTGGGATTGATCTGGGTAGAGTGGGTGCAATATCCACAACCGAATCTAACTGGGTAGATAAAAATATAAAATTACATTTTGCATTTTAAATGCAAATGTCCATACATTGACCTAAAACCTGACTACACTCTAGGAAGCTAGAAGGATGTGGCTTCACGTTAGCAGCACGTATGGCAAATGTTCAGAGTTGAGCTGGTGTCAATGGTATGAAGTGGCCCCTGCATCGACTTAGTCTCGGGAGAAAATGTCCAGAAGTCCCAGGACTCCTGGGTCCTTGTGCTCAGGGTTAGAATCCACAGTACAAGTGGCACAGAGAAACTGTGAAGTGTCCAGGGGCAGGTTATGGAGAGGAGAAGAATTACCCATGATAGCACACGAGAAAAGCTTGGAGAGATTGGGATGGCTTATCTTAGAGTTCTTTACCAGCTAATTATCCAGAGAGCTGCCTTGTGGAAGAGGAACTGACCTCTGGGACCCTCAGGGGCAGAGCTGAGCCCAAAGGGTAGTAGTCACGAGTGGGCAAATTTCTGATAAGCGCAAGGAAGATCTTTCTTGGGACAGGATTCATCTTTCCAGGGTGTGACATAGGAGAACCATGTGTCGAATAACGGGTAACATGCTAGAGCACTTCTTCCACCTACTAGGTTTGAATCTCTGATCCAAGAAGACAGGTTTTAGTGAAGGAAAGGTTGCCTAATATTTAGAGTGGTCAAAGGAGTCAAGAGGATGTTTTAGCACATGCAAACTTTTTCTGTAAAGCACTAGGTAAATATTCTCAGCTTCTTTGTGGGCTAATGGGTCTCTGTCACTACACAATTCTACCATTGTAGTGTGAAAGGAGCCGCAGACAATAAGCAAGTGGATGTGGCTGGGTTATAATGAAATTTAGCTTACAAAAACAGGCAACAGATAGGATTTGGCCAGTGGGCTATACTTGGTCAACTCCTGTTTTAGCAGATGAGGAGGAGCCCACCACTGAAGCTATTCAAGTAGCACTGAAGGTTTGCACTACAGTGGTCTTCATAAAAGAAGATAACTGTAAATGCAGGCAAGCTCTATAGGGGACATAGACTAGTGGGGGCTCTCAGAGCAACTTATTTTTAATTCTCGCTCGATAGACAAGGAAACTAAAACCCCTAAAAGAAAAGAACTTGCCCCAGAATGTGGAATTAGGTATTTGATCTAACATGATGCTCATTTTACTTATATCTTCATATTCTAGGGATGGAGAAAAAAACCCACTTTTTTTTGGTTTCTAACAAAAGTGTTCCAACTTTTGTGCCTTTGATTAAAGGCTTTTCTGACTGGTTCTCGAACTTTCCTCTGTGGTGTGTGTGCCTGCTCCTCTCCTTAGATTAACATGCACATTATGAATTCACTGTCAATGTCAGCAGGCTAGCTTTTCCAATTTTACAAACGTCTTTTCTTTCAGGAGCTGGAAATGTTCTCAAAACTGTCCTGAAAGCAAGTAATGCTTTCAGTCGTTGTCACCTCCGTGAGGAACACACTGCAACTTCGCTTTCTGACTTCATTCTCCCGGTGACATTTTTCACACAGGCTCTGACAGAGACAGCAATTATAAAGACATCCAGGTTGGCATTCAAGGATTCTTGAAGTTAACAAATTGTCCAGGGATAAATGACAATGAAGTTGGCAGACTACACATTTCTTCATGAAAATGCTCGTGCGAGGGGATGGGAATAAGCGTTGGGAAGAGGCTATACCCCTGCTCGTGTTGGGGTGACCCTGAGTACTCACTTTTTGGGGGGACAATTTGGCTTTGGTACGCTGGGCTGGGGACTTCTCAGCAGGTTGGAAGGGTCAGGGCAAAACAATAAAAATACATACTTAGATACAATATAGCTGCTTGATTCGCTGACAAGACTCAAGTGCAGAACTGATGTTTATTCAAGTCTGATTCCCCCTGCATGTATTCACCATTCATTGGCTCCCATGGCCCAAATTCTGTCATCTCTGTGCAGCCAGCCAGTGCCACTTCCAGTGATTCGGTCTCCTCCCAATTCTCCCCCTCCTTCCTAGCTATTCAGGATGCCTAAGCAGCCTGTTCTCTCTACCCGGATTCACCTCTCCCAGTTTCCCACTGAGCATCCAGCTCTAAAGTCACCATTTCTGTGACACCTTCTCTTTCCATCCCCATGAGAAGCATCTTCATCCACGAACAGGGACAGAAGCTGGGGGACATCACCAATAATGTCCCAGAAGTCCAGGAGGCTTTACCTTAGAGGATAGATGGTACACGGAACACAGGCCCAGGCCATTTTCTGAAGATGATTCCCTGTGGCATAGCTGAGTCTGTCATGGAGCAGTAAGCCCAAAAGCGCATCACCAAGCCCCGAAGGGCAGAGTCAGTAACTTAGTGCCAATAAGTGCTTACTGGCCACACGGCAGTCCACTTGGCCTGGAAATCTAAAGTTATGCTGGCGATATGACTGAAGCTGGTCCTCCCCAGACCTTCTTCCCAGAGTGGTTGCTGGAGCTGGTTAGAGATTTTTTTCTATAAATGTCCGGATTTGATCTCTCAGCCACTCTCCAGAGCACAGAAGGGCTCTAGATCTTCTCTGGATCTGGGTGCCCTGGATCTGACTTGGAAAGAGGAGGACATTTCTGGAGAGCAGGCAGAGCAGAGAGCTAAGGAAGGTGGAAGGGTTGTGGGAGGGCAGGGGAGAGTGAGAAGGGAGGCAGCGGAGAGGGAGGGTGTTCCATGGAGTGTGGACAGCGGTAGCTGAGAGGTTGGAATGTGATTTTCTTGTCCTCCGTGGGGATAATAATGACGGCATTTGTGAAGTGCTTACTGGGTTCCAGCCTCTGTATTTTACATGGGTTTGCAGGTTTAATCAGGTTTAATCCTCATCACTACCCCCATTTTGCAGATGGGAGGGGAACAGTTGAGAGCCATGGAGCTCAAGGCTGCAGAGCTGGTAAGAAGTGGGGCCGGGATTCAAACCCAGCCCTCTCAGTCTGCACAGTGGACTTGTCACCAGCAGAGCGGACTTGTCACCAGGCTGCTCTCGTGCCCGAGAATGTGCTGTGCAGTCACTCCAGCTAGGCCAAGGGAAGGCTCTGGGTGTGCTTCTCACTTCAGCATCTTTCGTGGAAATCAGTGCTGGCTGGTGGCACTAAGGGTGTCAGAAGTTGTCACGAAATTCCATTGGGTGGAAGAGAGAGTTGCCTGCAAGTGAACTGTCTTTCTGAGAGAGCTAGCATAGCCATGCTATTGGTAAGTGACACAGCACCTGCTCCTGTCAAATGTCCAGTTCCTGACATAGGGCCTGGCACCAAAGAGACACAAGGGAGGTGACTCTTGAACACATACTGAAGAAAGTCACAGTGAGCACACTCAGGGTGGCCGTTCTGACCTCTCTGCCACCATTTCCCCAGCCTCAGATAACACACAGCCACACTTTGGAGAACCCAATAGCAGGTCTTTCCTCAGATTCCCTGGGACATCATCTCCTCTGCTTTAAAGACCGCTCAGCCCAGGTCTGTAACCAGGTTATCTCAGCGCCTCACCTTCCTCCCTTCCAGGCCTGGGGTCCCGCCTGCTGCACCCACCCACCCTGTTAACCCCCAGCTCTGGACCAGCCCAGCCATGGCTCTCTCTGCTCCTACTCCCGGGTCTCTAAGTCCTCCTGAAGGACAAATCGCAGATGTGTGCAAATGGCTGTCTTCATGAATGCGTAATTCCAATTCTACCAGACATCTGGGCTTTGAGATGATTTTGACTGTGTTTTTTTCCAGTTCTTTCCCATCAACCCTGATAGGCAGAGGGTGAAGGCTTTTGAGGGGCAGGAAGAGGTGGGATGAAATGAAAGGGGTGGGAGAGGGGTTTGGTTTACTTGAGGTTGTAGGTGATACATTTTAATGTTTTATATTGATGAATAAAAATAATTTTTTATCATCCCCCAAAGACAAGTGGTCCCATAACTCCCATTTTACATCACGTTTTTATCTACTTTTAACAGATTCATCATGGTTGTGACACTTAAATGTCATTTTCCTCTGGCCACTAGGTGGAATGGTGCACCCCCACATTCATGCAAAACCTCCTGTATGTCTCTCCTTTGAGCCTTTTTAACCGTCATTTGTCTCCGTGACACACTGTGCAGCCTCTTGTCTCCATATTGTTGAAGCAAATTTAAGAGCTGCCTTCCTTACCCTCAGCATATGAACTTGCATCCTTGCATATATCTTTATCTGCCAGGGGTTGTCAGACTTCAGTGTGTGTCAGCATCACTTGGGTAGTTTGTTAACACCCAGCTGGCTGGGCCCCATCCCTGGAGTTTCTGATTCACTAGGCTTGTCATGGACCAAGAATTTGCATTTCCAGTGAGTTCCCAGGTGGTACCAGTGCTGCTGCTGCTCTGGGGCTCCCACTTTGAGAATGACTGGCTACACACATCCTTGCCTTCTTAACTTCTGTTTCAGATAAACAGGTGTCCTCTCTCCTTGCTGTGTCTAACCTCTCCAGTTATGGACACTAAGCATTTCTCCCCAAAGGATATATAAAAGATTAACCATAACCAGGGCCTGAACTCAATCTTATCAGTTCAGCAGCAAACAAAGCTTTCTTGGACCCGACCCTCACGGAAACTACATGCAGATGAAAAGAGAAGCATCACTTGGGTGAGTATGAATGTGGTTGATTCTAAATTGGGTGAAAATGTTGCTTTCACCAAACGGAAGACAGGGATTGTCTCCATGATGGTGAAATATTTCGATAGATTCCGAAGCAGTCAGATAAACAATCAAACGATTCCCCAAAGATTGAGACTCCTAAAATGAATTTGCCTTCTTCCAACTAGGCACTCCAGCAAAGAATGTTTCTTTCCTTTTGCAGACCAGTCTACAGTGGTTTGTGGATGTCAGCTTGTTATATGCCTAATAGAGTTGTCTGTTCCTCAATTTCACATTTTTTGCAGAATATTTCAGGGAGACTCAACCAAAAAAAAAATAGGAGTAAGAAAAAAAATACAGGAAGGTTGCTTGAGAGATATAGCAGCCACCTTTGGCAACTCTTAAATCATTTGATGTTTTTGAAGCTTTAGCTCAGGTAGGAAACTCGGAACTCTGAACTGGGTGGGGGAGAGGGCAGCACAAAACCAACGGAGGGGTTCCCTGAAGCAGCCCAGAAAGCACTTGCGAATGTGGCAGGAAATGAGATCTTAAGTCAGTGCATAAAACAATCAAATCCATCACAGCCTTGGAATGGCCCCTCATAACTCAGAGACTGTCAAAGCCCTTTGTGTGCACAGAGGCAGTCGTAGAAGGAGTGACGAACTGAGCTCGGAGTCTGCTAAATCCATTCTGGCAGCCAGAGGAATATATTTCCAAAGCCAAGTCACATCATTTTCCTTGAGCTCATTTGACTGCAGGCTAAGAAGCTATTGCAGAAAACAATGGGTGGGGGTGGGGGTGATGGAATAATGAATATTAATGAACTTAATTCTCTGGTTTGGGGTTGGGCTGGTACTGGTAGGATGCAAAGACAGATAAAGAAGAACAAATTCAAACTGATGTTTCAGAATGGACTGTCTTGGCCACCCATATATCTGTCCAATATGTGTTCACTGTGTGCCCACAATGTGCTTGCTCTCGGGCTTGGCAAAGATGAAAAACATCCACCCTCTGTCCTTAGGGACCTCATAGTCTATTGGAGACACAGATGTACAAGACATCATGACAATTCAGGGCTTTGCCTTCCATTATAGAGAGCACATGCAAAGTGGATGGGAGGTCAGAGAAAGCGCTGCAGAAAAGGTGAATATTTAAACGAAGCCTCCCTCTGACAGATGTATTGACCAATCCTCCCTGAGGGTGAGCTTGAGCTTTGGTTAAAGCTGGCATTGTAAAGATACAGTAACCAGACCTCCAGATTTCTCGAGAGAGTCACAATTATACCCGTTTTTCCCACTGCCTGAGTTTTGGGTTGAATCGTGTCACCCCAATATAACTATCCAAGTCTTAGCTACTGGCACCTATGACTGTGATCTTATTTGGAATGAGGGTCTTTGTAGATATAAACAACTTAAGAGGTGGTCAAACTGCATTAGGGTGGACCCTAAATCCAGTGACTGGTATCTTTATGAGGCCAGGTAAAAACACAAAGATCTAGAGACCCAGACATGGAAGGGAGAAGGTCATGAGACAATGGAGATTGGAGTGATGAAGTTACAAGCCAAGGAATGCAAAGCATTCTTCCCTAAAGACTTCAAATTCTTTCCTACTGGCATTTTGATTTCAGACTTCTTGCCTTCTGAACTGGGTGAGAATATATTTATGTTGTTTTAAACCACTCAGTTTGTGAGCCAGCAGGTCCTTGAATAATGTCATTTTGTTCAACGTTGTTTGGTTAAAACATTGATGAGAAAAAAAAAATTGACTCCCGGCTGGGGCCACTGTCTGTGTGGAGTTTGAGGTTTTCTCTGGGTCCTCTAGTTTCCTCCCACATCCCAAAGCTGTGTCTTTTAGGTAAATTGGCCTGTCTACCTGGTCCTGGTGTGAGTGCAGGTGTGTATGAATGTGCCCGGTGATGGGACAGCTTCCTGGCCAGGGTTGGTTCTCAACTGGCTCTCCGGGCTGCTGGGAAAGGCTCCAGCCACCCACAACCCTGCACTGAAATAAGCAGGTTGCAAAAGGAATGAATGAATGAATGAATGCATGTTATCATAGAGTAAACATTTGCAAAGTCTACGATAATCCTACAGATGCACGATGATCAGCAATGCTGGGTAGAAGTGCTTGGTGAGCCCACCGTATTTGTGACTGTCTGTGAGCTGTGTTGGGGGAGGAGGTGCTCATTACTATTTTCACTTTGCAAACAAACATTTATTCCTTGATTGAACCCACCACCACGATGACTGCCCTCCCTCACTGATTCACCCAAAATTGGGTAAATGATTTTCTTACTTGTTTTTATTAATCTTTCTTAAATGTATGTATAGCTCACATTAATTTCAATGTTGAATAGGAGAAGTGTTTTGAGTCTTTGTTTAGAAGTTTGGTGATATTTTTGTGACCAGAGGTATGCTGTAGGAACCTAAGTCTTGTTTGTATCAGTTAGCTTGTGATTGGCTAATTTTGGTTCCATTATATGTCATTTCGCTCAAAGTGGCAGTTTCCAAGGACCTATCAACGGCATTAAGTGACGACTTACTGTGCTTGGTTGCAGCAGCCATGGGAAACTATTGCAGCCTCCAAGCTTGAATTTTGACTCTGAACATGTGGTGTCTATCTTAGCATTTGCTAGGATCTAGAGTGAGGCTGGGGGGTTAACTTCTAGCACTTCCTTTTCTTTCTCTCTCCCTGCCAAACCCTTCCTGGATTCAGTTTTGAATTAGGAAGTCACTCCTAACTGCACATGGCAGGGCCATGTCAGTGACCACACACGCCCCTCCAGTTTCTGCCTGAGGCCGTGGAGAGACACTCCAGAGACAGGGCTTGTCCTTACCAGTCAGCACTCAGCAAACATCCGTTGCCTGGATTTGACTTAAAGGTGGGCTCCAAGTAAAGCCTGAATCTGTCAATCCTCCAGAAACAGTTTACTGACTTCTCTGATTCAAAAGAGGCCAGAACTTACGGTATGTTCAAGGCTACTAAAGAGAACCACTTTTCTGACCATACATGCCCAATTTTGGATCGCACGATTAGACTACTGCTACTTGCAGATTATATTAGCACACACTTTGGGGAAATAATTTGGCATATTTATCAGTATTTGTAAGGATGTTTGGATCCTTTACTCAATAATTCAACTTCAGGGAATCTATTCTGAAAAAAACCCAAAAATGTAGACAAAGCTTTTACCACAATGATGTCAAAATGGTAAAAAAACTGAAAGCAATCACCATGTTCAACAATAAGAGAGTGGTTTGGTAAACAATTGTAGTATATTCACAAAAACGAATATTATACAACTACTTTAAAAAGTGACATTGGACATCATGTCATTGAAATGCTCTAATATGATGTTAAGTAAAATGAACAAGTTTTAAAAAATTGTGTACTACAATTATGTAAAGTGTCCACTGAAACTTAGCTAGAAGGAAATATGCCAAAATGGTAATTGTGTTTGCGTTTGCTCTTATGAAAGTCCTTTTCATCTCTGCTTTTGAAATTTTCTGTAATGAATTTTTATTTTTGAAATCTAAAATACAAAGGAACAGACCTTCCAAATCATTTATTTATGTGTTAAAAATTGATAGGAAATTGCAAATCATTTCAATCTACTCATTAATTAAACACCAGTTGCTATTTCATGTCGATGTGTAAAAGAATCTTGCCTATTTCACATATTCTATAGGGAAATGACTTTCCTTCAAACCATGACCTCTGACCTCCAAATCCAGCCCACTACCTGTTTTTGTAAAAAAGTATGTGGAACACAGCCACATCCACTTACTGTAGACTGTATTACAACAGCAGAGCTGTGTAGACCTTACAGCTCTAAAGCCTAAACTATTTAATCTTAGGCTCTTTAAAGAACATTTGCTGACCCCTGCTTTAAAACATTCTTCCACTCCAGTTTCCGATAACTCCAATTGATCTTCTCTGTCATCCCTGATAGGAAAGCCTGTCTGAGCTTTTTGAACGGGCATATGACGTTAGCCGAGTCCACGGATCCATGCCTAGATGTTTTTATCCTGACATTTGTGATATGACTTAGCTAGGATTTCATGGGAGGACACTGTATATTACTGGAGAAGCAGGAATTGTCCTAAATCTTGACACTTGGGCCTCCTCTGGACACCTCCCTCCACCATCCCCTGCCATCCCAACCAGATGGGTTTTGGGTAACTAACTCCCACATCCATGCCAGATCCACTCTGCAGCATTAAAACAGCGGTCAAGGTATTGGTGTTATTGCTATTATTCACTCCAACAGATGCAATTGAATTCGATTAGCAGTATAGCAGGAAGGTTGCTACTTCATGACTGCTTTTGTCTTACCCAAAAGCAATCCAAGTTCATTAAAAAATCACAATTATCTGACTCTTAATTAGGTGAGATGATAATTCAATTAACAATGCCCACTTAATTGCGGATGGCAGGAAACTGAGACAGGCAGGCTCCGCTGTGGCTGAAATACAGTAGATAGCTTTCTGAACCAGCCAGCGCAATGAGGTCTGTGCACGCACTTGGCAGAGGAGAGGCCTGAGAATCGTGAACTTGGCTCTGCTTAGAAAACCTGCATCTGCTCTGGGATAGCGATGCTGAGGAATTCATACCAGAAGGCCCCAAATGAAGGTCCTAAGTCAGCTTCCTCCATACTTATTCATTCGTTCAATCTTTCTCTTTTTAGCTCTCCTCTCCCTCTATTCCTTCCTTTCCTCCCCCCCTTTCCTTCCCTCTCTCTCTGCCTTCCAACATCTGTTAAAACTTTGTTCTCATCCTATTAAGTTATAAAGTGCTTTGTAGGATGCCAAGATGGGTAAGGAGGCATCTTTTTATTGGAAGAGGCCAGGACAGTCTGAATTTCAAGAAAAGGAATGATGATAATAACATTGATAATCACAGTTTATTGAGTCCTTATCATGCACCAGGCACTATGCTAAATGCTTTAATCTTATTATCTTATTTTAGGTTCACAAAACCCTGTGAGTTAGTTATTATCATTTGCATTTTACCAATGAGGGGAAACAGGGGCTTACAGAGATCAAGTATCATGTCTAGGGGCACACGGCTAATAAAGGACAGAACCTAGACGCAGCACTGTTATGCCTAATGCCTTTGCTTTTAAAAACTGCCAAATGGTCCCTTTGTGCCACTCTTAAACCCACAGAATCACACATGACCCAAAAGGTCCAAATCAAACCTCGGGGCCTCCAGCCCTTATTCTGTTCCTTTTAATACACACATACCTCCGTGTACCCTTTAAAATTCACAACCTTTGGCTCAGGGGAGCCAGGTCCTTGCTGTTTTTAAACTTCCTTTCTTGTGGTTCCAGCTTTCTGTTGTGGGGAGTGTTCAAGAAAAAGATATTCGTGACACTTGTTCAAGATGATGAAGACTTTATTCAAGGAAGGGGACTAGGGTGTAGGTACAGGGACCACTGCAATGGGGTCTTGCAGTGGGAAAGAGAGATTGGGCTTAACTCTGACTCAGCAAGGAAAAGTGGAGATTTATAGCCAAGGAGAAGGGTGAGAGGTCAGTAGGGTGGAAAATAACTGAGAGGAGACACCGGGGTGGGGGGTTTCTGGCTAGACCGACTTGACAAAAGTATTTCTGAAGGCAGGCCAGGGTTGGGGATAGGG
The DNA here is from genome assembly GCA_963574885.1 of Lepilemur ruficaudatus. Taxonomy (NCBI): domain Eukaryota; kingdom Metazoa; phylum Chordata; class Mammalia; order Primates; family Lepilemuridae; genus Lepilemur; species Lepilemur ruficaudatus. The sequence continues at coordinate 18,300 of CAUYRT010011096.1, read as the reverse complement.
AATTTGATCAGATTATCGGGAGTGAGGGATTTTCACTGAACTGACCAAGAAGAATTCTTGCTAAAACTTTACTAAATGAGCAGAGCCACAAGACTAAGGCCAGAGCCCAAGGTTGGGGTCTAGTCAGAAAGAGGACTCAGAGGAGCTTGACTCAGTTTTGTTAAAGGAGGAATCTTCCCCAGAAGCCAAGCACTCAGCAGGGCAGGGTTAAAAGGACAAGGCTCACGGCAATGTCATCCCGAACCTCCTGGCATCTTGCATGACTGGGCATCGGGTCCCCCCTCCCATTCCTTTTGCCTTCCACCTTAGAGCACTCGCCCTTTCGTGGACGTGCCAGGACTGTGCTGCAGCACGTCTGTCACCTCTGAAATTGTGCAAAATTTGGCACAAAACGTACATGTATAATTTTCCATTAGAGCATTTCCATAGCTATCAGCAGATTCTCAACAGTGTCTGTTCAAGCTTAATAAAAGTGTGTTTAGACTCCTCAAAAGTGTTTCTCGAAGCTATGACCCACAGACCCACAGACCCATGGTATCTTGTGAAAAATGCAAATTCCTGGGCTCCATCTTAGAATTGGCTCAGGAATTGCAGAGTTCTAAAAATGCCCATAAATACGCATTTTTAAACATATACCCTTTATCAAGAAATCCCTGCTCTTCAAGGTGGCAGCACCGAGCTGTGGTGACATTTGAAGTCCTGGATTGAAGTTGTCTTCTTGTTTTGCTGGGACCTGGGCTTGGAACGCATCCAGCGTCCTGCCGAGGCCTGGGGGAGCCGCAGGCTCAGGGGCAGCTGGGCTGTGGCTTTGCAGGTGCAAACGTGGATGGATTTCTCACTGGCCTTTTCCCTGAGGCTTTATTCTGCCCAGCCAGCCAGCCCAGTTTCCACTGTTCTCAACGCTGTGATTGCTGCCAGCGTCGGGGGAAACGAGAATGCTAAAGCTCATTTCAAACACCATGACCAGCTTTTATTCCAAGCGGCCCCCAGGGCTCTGTTTGCAAGGCAGACCGGAGGCCTTTGAGGACAGGGTCGTAGTTTCCTCTGTTTGGGAGCAGAGGGAGCACAAGCTGACCTTTCCCCAGCTTTCTACAGCCTCGTTAATGTTGGAGTTTGTGTGTTTGCTCATTCTTTACAATCCCCCAGAGCTCCTTGGGTCGGCTTCAGCGTGGGGAGCTCTTGACTATTAAGTGGCTCAGAGGCCTGGGGCAGGAAATACCCACACTGGTCCTCTCGCTGTAGCACCAGGTTCAAAGCCAGTTTGTCACATGCTGACCATGGTTATGCTGCTTTGGGTGATGACCTCTTTGCCTCAGGTCACAAACAAGTTAGTGACACAACTAGACCCTGTCTTTGACATCGGGCCTAGTGGCTCAGTTCTGGGTCTTTCCATTTTCCATCGGAGAGCTGGTTACCCTACATGGCAGAAACCTGCCACTTCCTGTTCCTTGGACCGGTGGGAAGGTCCTTTTCCTTTTTTTTTTGAGACAGAGTCTCGCTCTGTTGCCCGGGCTAGAGTGCAGTAGCATCAGCCTAGCTCACAGCAACCTCAAGCTCCTAGGCTCAAGCGATCCTCCTGCCTCAGCCTCCTGAGTAGCTGGGACTATAGGTGTGTGCCACCAAACCCAGCTAATTTTTTCTATTTTCAGTTGCCTGGCTAATTTTTTTTCCCTATTTTTTTAGTAGAGACGGGGTCTTGCTCTTGCTCAAGCTGGTCTCGAACTCCTGACCTCAAGTGATCTTCCCACCCCGGCCTCCCAGAGTGCTAGGATTATAGGCATGAGCCACTCTGCCAGGCCTCAGGCCCATTCTCTACAAAGCAGGCAGAGCTATATTTTTTAAAATGCAAATTTAATTATGTCATTCCCAGCTTCAGACCCAGCAAAAGCTTTAGAGACTCTACAAGGACAAGGCCGCTTTGCGACAGGGGCTCTGCCAACCCCTCCAGCCCCATTTCCCAACTCCTCTGTGCTTTCTGTTACGTTTCTGTACTGCTTCGCTTCTCTCCTTTCCCTGGTCAAGGTCTGAATCACCTTTCAGAGTGCATCAGAAAATCCTTGCTTTGAGGAATTTTCCTGGCCTCCTGGCTGGTCAGGATTCCCTGTGAAATGCTCATAGTGTTTTACAGCACTCACCTCCATCAGTGATTATCGTTTTCCTTGTGATTCTTTAATTAGTGCCTGCCTCCTCCAACCCCACTGTGAGCTGGGTGGGGGCAGGGTTCCTCTTTAGTTTTGGCCTCCCTGTTCTCTGACGAGCACCCCTGTGCCAGGCCCGGAGAGGTGATCATTCTATTTCTACTGAATGAACCTAACGAATGAAGAAAAGAGTAACTTCCTGCAAGGAAGGAGTTTACTGACTGGATTGGAAACATTGACATCCCTCTCTCCTGTTCTCACTAAGCAAACCCTAGGATTTGTGTGACAAAAAGCCATGCATAGCTCAAACCTGCCCTGGGGGCTTCCTTGGGCCACTAGGTCACCCAGAGCGTGTGGCTTGTGCTCTGAAACAATTAGTCTGACTCAGGCCGCATTGGATTTTGCTAAAACATGTGCCGATTGCTACGAAAACTGTTTGCATGTAATCAATCTTCCGCCACAGAGAGACGTCGAGTATGGGAGGGCATGTCACGCTGGCTGTTGTAAACCCTACATGCAGCTGAGGATGCTTCCCCCACATCCCAGGGCCCACAGCTCCCACCCCTTCCCAAAGCCCAGGTCCAACTCCTCATGAGCCCATGGTGCCACGCATTCTTCTTTTGTTCATTCAAAATTGAAATCGAATGGGCCTATGTGTTTGGGGTGTGGGGTAAGGCAGGGATGTGAGGCACATTCCGAGTGTGGCTGAGTCGGTATTGAAGGAAGGTCCAGTTATATACGATAGGAGGTGGGAATCTCCAGTCTGCATGTTTTTGTGCTTCTCTAGGTCTCATTCTCCTCATCTGTAAAATGGGATGGTAGTGGTTCTTAATGCATCAGGTGATTGGGAGGATTAATAGGAATAGTCCATATATAATAAAGCAGTGGGAACAGCACCTGGCACGTAAGCATCACTCAATAAACAACACCCTTGGTAAAACTTCACTGGGGTACTTGAGCCCACTACTGGTTCTGGGGCCTCATGTTAGTGGTTTATCAGCTCTGGCTGATAACAGAATTACCTCAGGAGCTGTTTAAAAAATATTAATGTTGGCCGGGCACAGTGGCTCACACCTGTAAATCCTAGCAATTTGGGAGGCTGAGGTGGGAGGATCAGTTGAGGCCAGGAGTTTGAGACCAGCCTGGGCAACATAGCAAGACCCTGTCCCCATAAAAAATTTAAAAAATTAGCCAGGCATGGTGTGCATGTCTGTAGCCCTACTTACTCAAGAGGCTGAAGGGAAAGGATTGTTTTAGCCCAAGAGTTCGAGGCTGCAGTGAGCTGTGAGTGTGCCACTGTGCTACAGCCTTGACAGAGCAGGACCTGTCTCTTAAAAACAAATAATTTAATTTTAAAAATATAAATATCTTGGTCTCACTGAATCAAAATTACCCCAGGAGCTGTGATCTAGACATTCGCAGTAAAAAAAAGTCTACAGTTGATTTTGGACCCTATGCACAGCCATCACCCTGCACAGACTCACAATGAGACGCGGGCAAGTGTCTCACTCTCTCTGTGCCTCAGCTTCCTCCTCATTCCTGAGTGTCGCGTCTGGCTCCATCACTCTATTTTATATCAGGTCGAGAGAGAAACTCCTGGTAACTCCAATGCTTAACTTAGAATTCATTTCCTAAATAAATGTGTTGCTATTAGCCCAAAAAAACAACTTTCCTTTCTGCTTGTTCACTGTGTCTTTGACCACTTGCACACATGCACCTGAAATATGATTCATATTCCTAAATATCCATTTATTTCACTTCTTATTTTATAAGCATGCTTCTGTGTCCGCATTTTAGCTAGAAAATTTTAATGGTTGTTATTGCATAAAATTCAAGTGACTATGCATAAATTAACTGTATTGACCCTATTTTTGGATGTTTAGGGCGCTTACAAGTTTTTTCACTATCATAAATAATGCTGGAGTGTATATTTTAAAACATATAGCTTTTCTATATTTAGGAATTTTACTTTGAGTACATTCCAAGAATTGTTATTACCGAGAGTTAAACGTATGAACTCTTTTTACTGTTCTGGTGATCTGTTGCCAAGTTATTTTCTGAATAAGCGTTGCCAAAATATAGTCTGCCAACTAGTAATTAGTGACAGTTTCAGAGCCTCCTTGCCAGCACCGAGGATTAATATTTTATTTTATATTTTTGCTAATTTAATAGTTACATGTGGCACTTCATAGCAGCTTTATTTGCATTTTAAAGTGTACTTTATACATATACATACTCCCTGTATGCTACATCAACTTCCCATGGGGTGGTAGATCCACCAATTTGATGCATGTGGATTTCTGTTCTTCAGAATAACTATATAGGGTTTATGTCAGGAATTGCCTCGAGTAAGGAGAATACCACTACTGTTTTCTCCGTAAGCCAGCTGTTTTCTGTTAAATGTCCTGAGGGCTGGGGCTGGCAAGATGCTAATACAGGCAGGGAGGGGGGATGAACAGGCTTCTCTGCCTGCAGTCCAGGGCCTGGGTTAGGCCCTGGGACATTTATCTCTCACTTCTGTCCTCCGAGTCCCATGTTCCATCCTGCCTCTTTCTCATTCGACACCCACATCACCCCCTTGCCTTGGGACAGGGAGCCTTCCATATCTCTCATTTCCCTCGTTAGTTAACTCATCATCCATCACAACAGGAAATATTTATGAGCACTTATCATATACAGGCAGGGGCTGCAATATCGAGGGGAAAGTTAGAAGACAAAACAGAGCTTGCCTTCCTGGATCTCACAACCCATCAGGATAGAAAGACATTCATCAGGTTGTCACAACTGCGTGTCAATCACTGTGTCTTACTCCCGCCAGGGGCCTTTGCCTATGTGAACTCCTTTCCACCTCTGGGTGTTTCCCCCGGCCTGGAGTCCTCCTGTGGCCTCCCCTGGACTCCTTCCAACCGTGCTCAGACATCACCTCTCCAGGGAAGCCCCTGGGAGCAGGGTACACAACACCCGTGTGCTCCCATTCCCACCAGTGTGCTGGCTGCCTTTCCTAGCGTCGTCTCCCTCCACGGCACTGGTCACGATCCAGTGTATTGCTAATGTTCCTGTGTGCTTCTTGTCTCTTCCCTTCTTGAAATGGAAGATCCTCCAGGGCAGGAGCTCTGTCTGTTTTGTTCATGGCTATGAATGATGCCTGCCATGGAGGAGCTGCCTAGTACATATCTATTGGATGCCACAGTGAATGAATGAATGAATCAGTGGGTTTTATTCTGATTGTCACTTAGGGAGGAGGCCCTGGAGAATGTATATGGACACTTGTTACCTGCAGTGGGTTGGAGGTGGAGGGATGGAGCACAGGGAACAGGAGGGAGGACCAGTCTTCTCTGGGGCCCTGGGCACATTCCGATCCTTGCAACAGGACTAGCAAGAGCATCTTAGAACTGAAACTTTGGGTCTTCGTGGAGGAAACCCTGAGCTACTCTGGCAGTGGCTTCTCCCCTTTGCCCAACGGGCAGGGACTGCCACTGACTTCTGGAGATGCCGAAAGATGCCTTGTGGAGCCAAAAGCAGAGTCTGCCAGGAAGGCTGCGATTTCCTGTCTGCACAATTAACATCATTATGGAGGTGTAATCTCCCTAATTGGTTTATTTCATCGAGATTTGATTGAAGGCTTTTCTCATCTGGGTCTGTGGCCTCCCTCTACCTAAGGCTCATGAATAATAGGAAGCAAGATGTGTGTCTGACTCGGCTCCCTCCTAAAGAGACCAGCCCATAAATAAAACATCTAGGCCTTGCTGGGGAGCGGCGGCACGGGGGGCTGTGAGTGGGAGCCCACTGATTGATGGAGACAGGAGAGTGTTTTCTTAAGTGAGGCAGGGAGTGATTTCTCCCCTGGACCTGGCCCCAGCGCTGGGCTTCCCTGCGAGAGCAGCGGCCTGGACACGGCGCTGGTGATTGAGGAGGGAGGGCGGCGAGGGGGCGGCTGAGGCCCCAGCACATGGGCTCACTCCCTTGTTTGTTCTGTTAACCAGACTTCTCCCAGAAGAGATGATTTATGCCTCCACAAGTCTTTTCCTAACAGTTTCTAGCAGGTCTTCACGTTGTCATGTAATTAACCAACAATCCCAAAGATTTTTCAGCAACACATGGAGAGAATAGGTCCATGCCCGGTTCTGTCTTCGACTCAATCAGGCTCTCGCTTCGTGTCTATATAATGAAGTTTGAACAAGATATCAGAGGGCAACTGCTCTCCCCAGCGGTGGGCATTGCTAATGGATCATAGCCGCGGCCCCCAAAGAGAGCCTTCCCACTGGGGGAAGCCACGTGTAGTAAACGAGGATTGGAACAGGAGAACCGAAATCTATTCCTCACCCCTGGAATCAATGGTCTTTCTCAGCCTTAAGCTCTTCTCTGATTACGGCTGGAAAAAGACAAAACAAAAACACACATCCAAGTAAACTCTCCCCTCTCAGAGATAAGACAACTATTGAGAAACCTCAGTCTGGTTCCAAAACAGCCATCGTAGCCGAGAATTTTGAGGGAAGTCTTTGTCAGAATGGCGTTCTCTCAATAATACGCACAGGTGGTTTGGGTTTTAGGAAATGCCTAATAATGACGGCACAGGGTAAAACTCCAAAGGCACTGGCAAGCCTCGAGTCTACCAAAAATAGCTAAGGTTGTAAGCACCCATCAACCAGATAAACGGCTCTGTCTGTATGGTTGTGTTCTGTTTACATGATGGAATACTATGTGGTGATGAGGATGAACAATCTACAACCGTACACATCACTGAGGATGGCTCTGAGGATGCGGATGGTGTTAAATGAAAGAAGACAGACACAAAAGACGGTGTATTGTGTGGTGCCATTTGTATAAATCACAACAGGCAAAACTACTCCTCGGCGTCAGGCACCAGGATGGCAGGTGCCCTGGGCGCCGTGGTGACGGTTGTCGGGGATGGTTGCTGGTGTTGTTGTTGGTGGTTTTGGCTGGGTGTTGGTTTATGGGTATACTCATTTAGGAAAATTCGTCAAGCTGTACATTGCAATGAAAGCACTTCCATTAAAAGTTTTAGATGGTTTTCGGGCTTGAGAGGCACACGTGGCAGTGAGAATTTTCACCATCCCGGGTCCCTGTTCCTGCTCACTGTTCGGCTCTGTGCCCTCTTGGCTCCTCACATCCCCCTGTTATCTGCCCTGGTGTTTCCCGTGTTGAGAAGTGGCATGGCCAAGTGGAAAAGATTGGAGGAGGAGCCCCAATACCTGGATTTGATTTCAGCTTTTGCCACATGTGGGATGTGGGGCTTCAGGCAGGACTCATGCCCTCTGCGAGCCTCAGTTTCCTCACCTGGGCCTGGTGAGTGGGCCTGGTCCTTCCTCCCATGAGGTGCTCTTGGGTGCCCTTCCTCTCACCTTCTTCCTCAAGGGCAGGGTGTGGTGATGGGGACTGTGAGCTGGAGGCATCAGGCAGCCCTGCTGAGAACAGAGCCTTGAGCAATGATTCTAGATTTCTCTATTCTCTAAGGGAGGCTGACTGTAAAGTCACAGCAGACTCAGAGTCCCTTATTCAAGACCCCAAGAAAATGAGACAATTAGCCTGGAGAATCTCCAAAGCCAGAGCTTTCCCCACAGAACAAAACTGTGGCTAGCTTGAGACAAGAAAAAACATCTTAGAAACATGAAGTTAGCATCCTCAAAACTTTGGAGAATGTGTGCTGTTTAAAATCTCATTGGTGACTTTCATATTATAAATCCATTTAAAGTTTGCTTGAAGGAAATTTTTTTTAAAGACTGTATTGAAAGTGGGGAAAAAATCTCTTGGTCCCAGAAAGCCAAGGGGTTAATTCTCCCCTGTGGCTGAAGAAATGCCAGCAAGCCTTTGGCAGCCATCTTCTTTCTTTATATAACAACACTTTCAAGAGCTGGGGCTGGGTTGTCCGGCAATGCTTTTAATTTGTGTGCAGTTGGGAAGTGGCCAGGATTTAATCGAAATTGTTAGAACGGCTTTGCTTGGAGTAGCTGCGTGTTTGCAGTCGGGCGAGGTGGCAAGGTAGCATTGGAATAATTAAAAGAAATACCTAAGGTCATCATCGTTGCTTGAGTCATTCCAGATACCAGGCTTCAGAGTAAAAAGGGTAGAATTAAATAGCAATTTGTAGCTGAAATAAAATTTGTGCACAGTTACTTTTCTATTATACCTCAATTTTCTCTTTTCCCATTCACCTAATAAAAGGAACTGGAGCTCCGTGTTTGCTTAAGAGGGTGGGGGCTGAGCCGTAGGAGCTAACTGTTCCCCAGCCAGCCCAGGTGCTCAAGGCTTCTATTCTTATCCTGCCTGGACTGTGGGTGGTCTGAACTGGTTACTCTCCCGAATTACATGCAGTGCACAGCTGTGCAGGGAACATGCTTCCTGCCCCAGCTTCCCAAGGTAATGGGACAGCAAGAGCTTACCTGCCTGAGCCCCATTCTTGAGCAAAATGCAAACTGTCACAGGCATTGGGATTCCCATGCCTGTCCTCATTCCCATTCTCTTTCTAAGGAGAACCATGTGCCTCAAGGCCCCAAACAACATATGGCCAAGATTAGGAATCATGTCCCCAAAAGGCTGAATAATTCAAGTCAAAAAAAAAAAAAAAAAAAAAAGAGCACATCTGTGAAGCAGAGATATTCACCTGACTTATTTATATGTTATAAACACTTACATGTGTCACAAGGGACCAAGCGTATGCCATGCCAGTTATTCACTCAATCAACAAGGGTTCATTTCCCTCTGTAAACCATTCATTCCTTCTCTTCTCCAATGCTGCATGGCCCTGTGCTAAGTTCTATGGTAAAGACTAGAGAAAGAGGCGAGGCTTCTATGCCGAAGCCCAGCTAGGGAAACTCGGGCTGAAGAGTCAGCCTCACGTGCAGAAAGAAAGGTTCAGGGCAGGCGTCCATTCTGCACAGTTGGGCCAATAGGGCCCCTCGCTCCCTGAGACAATGTGTCTCGTCACCTCTGGTGTCAAGGGTGAAGGTCTTAGCAGTTACCCAAGACACATCGTGGTCCAGCCCTGTCTTGTCTTTCCGTCTCAGCTCCCCAGAAAAGCAGGACCGTCAGGGCTTGTGGTCAAACATTTGACCTCAGCAATAAAATTGAGTTTGTTTTCCAGAAGGCAGTATGCTCACCTGAGCTACTGAGTGCTGTTAAGGTCCCTAAACTCTGGGAAATTAACTTTTAAGTAACATCCAAGGTAAAAATACGAAGGAAACGCAGTGCATCTCAAAAAGGAAAAAATGGAGGCAAAGAGAAGTATCTCCTACAGCCTTCAAAGTGAAACTCAGGGGCTCTGGATTTACCTGAGGGAGGCTAAAGCCCAGATGCCAGCAAAGTAGCAGTCCCGGGGGGTGACCTGCCAGAGCAGGGGCTCCCTGTCTCTCGCTGGCCAGCGCTGTCTGTAGAGACACCTGAAATGTGTTTTCTCATGTGTCCTGTCCGGTCTGGCTGTCTATTAACCTATATCCATTACCTATTAACAGTATTGTATGTTACACATACTAATTATGTTGACATTATTAATTTCATATACTATCATTATATATTATATGGGTTAACATTATATATTAGCATTACCAATATATAAAGGCATGTGTGTGTGTATATATGTATATACATGTATATATATTTATATATACTACATATCTACATACCGTTAGGGTATATACTCATTTAAGACTAAATTCATGGCATATTTTTTTGTTTATAAGTCGCTTCCTGAGCCATTGACCTCAATGCTCACATGCACCTTAGAGCCCTATTCCAAGATGTTCCCGATGTCCACAGCTCCTCTGTACTGACCTAGTCTCCTACCTTCAGCCTTGCCCACCACAGCAGGTGCTGTCACTGGCCCATCCATACTGCCTTGGCCTTACCTGTTTGGTGCCCTTAGGCCCAAGACTGCCACCTGCCAGCACCTGCACATCTTTGCCTGAGAGCTGCTGTGGTGGCCCTGCTCTGCCTGCAGCTTGCACGTGGCATTGCAAGCTGGGAGAACTGGAGAATTAAGGTCTCCCCCACCCCACCGAGATCTCAACCAGTGACTCAATACTCAGCTCCCTTGCCCTCGGTAGGGACTCCCTGCTAAGCTCCCGTTACCCCCAGTGGGAGGGAGCATACACCATCAGCACCCTTTGTTGACTGCTTCTCTTTTCCTCTTACTGCTCTACCTCCATACTGGTGTTTCCTGGGGTCTCCTCCTAAATAAACTACTTTGTATCAACATCTGCTTCTGAGAAAACCCACAGTAAGGCATCTTCAGATCTAGACAAGATTTTTCTGAGCTCTGGCTTCCTTCCTGGACCATAATTTATATTCATTGCTTAGACTCTGTTCCATCAATATCTGAGTGAACTCCCAGCTTGGTCCACGCTGGCTTCTGAAACCCTATCTAGAGCTGGCCTGTGTGTCCAGTGTCCCTTGCAGTACTGGCCATTCCTGTGAATGGGCACTGGGCCTCCAGGAGACAGGTTGGTCCTGGGGGAACATGCTTTTGAGGGTGTGCAGACCACCAACTGGTAGAAGCTGGGGAGTACATGGGGATGGATGCATGGTCCCCAAGTGTGAGAGCCGAGGCCCTGAGCAGCCACTGGGATAAGTGGGTACCCTGTTCCCATTTCTCCCAGGTACCTCTGGCATTTTCCTAAATGCCATGTTCTTTTCAGTAACTTCTTTTGCAAAATCTCTCATGGCTCCTTAATGCTTAAAGGGTGAGTGTTGAGCTCCTTTGCCTGGTATTTAAGAGTCTCTACCATCTGCCCCTCTGTAGTCATCCTCATCAAATTCCAGGCAGACACGTCCACTGACCTTGATGATCTGGGCTCCTGAGCATCTCTACACACTGCAGGCTCGTTTTCTCCTCTCAGCTTTTGTTTATTTTGGTTCATTATCTTGAATAATTCTTTGCTCTTATTTTCTGTCCATATCCCATGTGTCAAATTCCGGGATGAATTATGCCTTTTCCTTGAAATAGAAGAGAACAGAAGAAAGGAGTATTCATAAATTGTCCTAGGGCAAATCTCAAATTAATTTAGATAGAGAGATTGTTAAATAAAATAAATAATGACGTAACATTAAAATATAGTTAAATTATTTCCACACATTGTACACCTAAGTAAATTTTAGGTTTATTACAATATTATTTGTTGTAATAAATAAACATATGAAAGTCATAAATAAAACAGCTAAATGTTTTTGAAATTCCTTAAAGAAGATAGAATTTCTAAACCAAAGAAATAAGAAAAGAAAGACAGAAAGAAAAAGGTTAATAGAGTGATTATGGATAAACAAGGTCAAGTAGAAAACTGCAACTTAGGAAAATATTTACATTAAACATGAGAAATGTTTTATCTTTATATATATACACATATATACATATAATCTTTCCATAAGAAAACATTAAAGTATAATTAAACACTGAACAGACAACATTAATAAACACTTTTTCTACAGAGGAAATATAATTAGATAAAGGAAAATAAAAATATTTCAAAACAATAAAACGTTAAAGCAGTTAGATTCTTTTTTATACCTGTCAAATTGGCAAAGTAAAATAATAATGGTAGTAATGATAATAAATTATGGCATAAGTGGACTGGTGTGAGCATACCACACACTATCAATGAGTAGAACATCTCAGAAATCAACTCTATAACATTTGGCAGGAACCTTAAAAATATTACGCAGTTTTAACCAATAAGCCCACCTGTGGAAAGATATCTTAAGCTGCGTTTATACTAGTGAGTGTCTGAAAACAGACTAACTCTCTCATAATAGGAGAATTATTAAGTAAATATATCTGAGGGTGGAATTTGATTGAGTTATTAAAACACTGGTGTCCAGGAATTTTAGGTAGCAGGGAAATTATAATAGTCTAGGTTTAATATAAGGTAAAAAATAAACAGGCTAGAAATATTCACATAGCTTATTGTCCCAAATATGCAAAAATACACACACACATGCTGAAAGGATATATGTTGAAAGGAGATCCAGCAAAAATGAAGAATGATTATTTCTGTGTATAGAATTATGAGCTATTTTCATGTTATTGTTTTATGATTTTCTATATTTTCAAAATTTTCATCATATTACTTTAGAATCAGATGTAAATGAAATAAAGAACTAAAAATTTCTGATTAATTTCAGCCATGAATCCATCAGCATTCTTTATACCTCTGTGTCCCACCCTTGGTATATCTAATGCTGGACACCTGATGTCTAAGCAAGGGTTTACTCTGTCATTTCTTCAACATCCGTTAGCCTTGCCTCTCCCAGCTAGATAGGAGTTTACTGGAAGGAAGAGACCATGCCATGGGGCTACTCCACTAATCTTTCCAAGGCTCAACTCCCTCCAAAGACTAATAATGGAGAATGGATAGAGCTGTTTAAAAGTTAAATGACACAATTAATATGAAGTACTGCTCACAGTGCCTGGCACATAGCAGGCTCTCGGTTAAGGACAAAGGTGTTAGGGCCAGTCTGACTTGGGTTCAAGTTCTTACTCAAAGATTTATTAGTGACAAGATTTTGAAAAAGTTCCTTGAGCTCACTGAGCCCTACTGTCACCTGGTAAGTGACACCCATGATAGCTCTTGCTAGCAATGTTTCTGTTTAGCATTTATCTAGCTATCTAGCCATCTAGTTATCTAGGTATGCCAGATGCATTGCCAGGTGTTAGGTACACAGTGGCATACAAAGTAATCATGACCTTGCACCCACAAACTTAAACTCTCATGGAGAAGAGGGCCATTTAATAAATAAATACACAAATACGAATATAACTTGTGATGATTCTTTTCTTATGAAGGACAAGAGTTGAGCTTCCTGAGGGAGAACAGAGTTGTGGTGGTGGGGACTGTGTTGATTGGATTTAGATGGGGGTGGGGTCAGGGAAGGTCTACGTGAAGAGGTGACATTTATTTTGGGATTGAAGATGAGTCTAGAATGGGATGACTTATTCAATACTGTGTCTTTCGTTCCTACTGATAGCACTACTCAAAGGGATGCAACCCTAGCTAGGTCCCTTAGGAAAAAGATTTGAAAAAAGTGACTCTTTGGGAAGAAAACCAGAGAAGGAGCAAGGGAAGGATACTGACCGAAGAAGGAGGAAACTTGGCGAGTTGGCCTGAAAGCTGAAGGGGATGCGGGAGGAAGAAAGGAGTGTTTAAGACGTGGATTGATTGGGTACTGGGTAGGGGCAACAAGTCACAAGCTCGTCATGGTGGTTTGTTTTTGCTAACAGATCCCACACAAAGCCCTGCTGGTTTATGGTTTGTCTCAGCAGGGAGACACATCCAGAAAACAAAAGAAACAAAACTATCTAGAAAATGAAAAAGGAAAACATATCTGACATCCAAAAATAATTGCTAAGTAATTTAAATCTTTACTCCAGTCGCCCCAGATGCCAATGGGAGCCACACTGCATGACTCACAGATTCTTTTCTACCCATTGTCTTGGTCAGCTTGGGCTGTCGTAACAAAATACTATAGACTGGGTGGCTGAACAGAAATTTATTTTCTCGCTGTTCTGGAGGACAGCAGTCTAAGATCACGGTTCTGGCTGATTTGGTTTCTGGTGAGAACTCTCTTCCTGGCTTGTGAATGGCCACCTTTTGCTGTGCACTCACACGGCCTTCCTCTGGTTCATGTGCAAGGAGAGGAGCAAGAGAGCCAAACAGGGAGTTCTCTGGTGTCTCTTCTTATAAGGACACTAATCCTACGGGATCAGGGCCCAACTCTTATGACTTCATTTAACTTTAATTACGTCTTTAGAGTCCCCATCTCCAAAGACAGCCACACGGGGAGTTAGACCTTCAGTATAAGAATCTTAGGAGGGGTGCAAACAGGCAGCCCATAGCATCCATCTATGTTCTGAAAGTCCCACTAATCACTGCAAGGTACCTGGGTCCAGTCAACATGTTTTACTAACTCTCTGATTCTCAAAATTCAATCTGAATGAGCTCAAGTCTCTCCATGTGATCTGCCTTTTCTAATATATAAGTAGCTGGCATCTCTTGACTTTTCTCTCAGTTCTCCTCTCTACCGTTGGTCAGCATAAACACGAAAAGCCAGATCTGGTGGTTGCCTATGCCTTCTGCAAGCAGGAGCGGAGAGTGGCTCATAACTACTCCCATTTTAGCATTTTTCATCCCATTCTCCTTGCTTTGCCATGCTACCTGTGTTTCGACGTCACTTGGCTAGTTGCACCTGACAGCATTTGGGTGGCTCCCACACAAAAGGTGCTGCCACGGCTATCAGGTCTCAAGAGCACCTTTGACAACTGTGGAGCTCCACATTTCCAACCAAAGGGCCAGGCACTTTTGGTTTGTGTCAATTAGCCATTTCCCCTTCTGTGATGGGCACTGCCCTCTGTCCTGCCCAAAATCAAAGGGCTAAGTTGTTTTTCATACTTGAGGCCAACTCCTTTGTCAGCAGCAGCAACGACTTAATTATTCTCCCTCTACAAGGCAGGGTTGGAGCTGGTTCAAGTGCTCTACCAATGGCCAGCAGGAGAAAAAAGAAATCATTGGAAAATCAATTTTTGCTTAATTGACGATTCTTCCTCCAAATGGGAACAAGTGGGATTTATCACTCCTGTTTCCTCGCTGGCTGGGTAATGACTGTCTGGGTTAGCCTTGGTAGATAAGATGTCCCTAGCACCCAGGCTGACATTAGGCTTCTGCTATCATGGGCAGAAGGGACTCTTGATGAAATGATGACTGGAGGTGTGATGACAGCCAGAGAGAGAAGAATGTGATTTTGTGATGTAATAAGAGATATCTCTTTGGTCTCTGCCTGCAGTTCTTGAGGCAGTTCCCAAAACCCTTGCAGATAGGGGTGCTTGGAAAATCTTTTGCTCTAATATTTGGTTTTTGGCCCTGATCCCTGACACAGAGCTCCTAAGACTTGGCCATTTTCTGAGTGATAGGAGCATCCTTCCTTCTAAAGAGGGGACTTTGGGTGGCTCCTGGAGAGCGTTGGGATGGGAGCTGGTTGTTGGGGCACCAGCCACGTGATTAGAGGGTTGGAACTTTCAGCCCCACTCTGGACCTCTGGGAAGGAAAGAGGAGCTAAAAGTTGAGTTGATCACCCATGGCCAGTGATGTAACCAATCATGCCTATATAATGAAGCTTCCATAAAAACACAAAGGTACAGGGTCCAGAGAGCTTCGAATCTCTGAACACGGGCAGGTGCCTGGAGGATGGCTTCTCTCAGACCTCACCCTGTGCATGTTTTCCACCTGGCTGTTCTTCTGTATCCTTTGCAACATCCTTTATACTACATGGGTAAAGGTAAGTGTTTCCCTGAGTTCTGTAAGCCACTCTAACAAATGAATCGAACCCAAGGAGGGGGCGTGGGAACCCCTGATTTATTGGTGGGTCAGAAGCACAGATAAAACATCCTGGGGCTTGTGATTGGCATCTGAAGTGGGGGGCAGTCTTGTGGGACTGGAGTCTCAACCTGTGGGATCTGATGCTGTCTCCAGGCAAATAAGATCAGAAGCCAGCTGAATCACAGGACATCCAGTTAGCGTCTGCGGGAGAATTGCTTGGTGTGTAAGGAAACACACATACACATTTTGGTAACCAGAGGTGAAGTGTTCTGTGCTGTGTTGAATGTGTGAGAGTAGGAAAAATGGTTTGGTTTTTCTTATCTCTTACATATCATTTGTTTTTTTCCTATCTCAAACAAGAAAGGAGGACAGAAAGTTCCTATGCCTGGGGCGGGGGAAGGTGGCGTATGACCAGGCCTGATCTCCCAGCTCCTTCTTCCGTGCTAGCTTTCTTACCTGGTGTTTATCTGCAAAGTGTTTGGAGCCACCTTTCTCAAGGTTTGTGAGAGTCAAGATTGGGGTCTTGACAGTAGTTTTAACATTTGGGTTTTTTTTTTTTCAGTTTTAGTCACAAGGAGCAAAGGCCCCACCTCTGCCACAGGTTGGTCCCAGCTTGGCTAGGTCATCAATGGTCCAGCCTATGGATTAGAAATATGTGGCAAAGGACATGAACATGTGTACCCACTTTGTGGAAATGATGCATGATTGACTTCGAGGATATCCCAAAATGTTCTCGGGCCAGCTTTATCCTACCTCTATGTTGGGCTCCCCTACAAACGGTCATTTTGGATGCCCTCCCCTTCCACAATAACCACTGCTATCAGTTCTAGGTCTAGAGTGTTCCAAAGTCTGTTCCCCTTCTAACCACTTGGTCTGAAAAATCCAGTTTGAAATAAGAAAGGGAATAATGGATCATCGGGATAAATCAGATATGGGCGAATGTATCAAAGTTCAATAAACATAAAAGTGATAAATTTTCAAGTCACATAATTAACTCAGGATTACATGAGCAATAACTGAGTAATTACACCTTTAATAATGCATTGAACTTGTCAGGAATACTTACTCATTCTGCTCAAATTTTTTAACAAGATAGCCTATAGCAAGTGACTGTAATTAGATATTGCCTCTGAAAACATCGACAGCTCCTAATTGATACCTTTTATTATAAATCTAGATGCCAAACATTGCTGTTGAGTGGATTAAGGCATACTATTAGATGTGTTACGATCGTAATACCTACTTACAAGAAATCTCATGCAAGTAGAAAAAAAAAAAGAAATCCAATTTGACTTATCATTTACCCAGGTAAAGTTGGTTCAAGTTTGCACTGGTTTATTTTAAATTATAGCCTGACAGCAACTGCCATCGCCGGGGCTGTCAGGAAAAGAAACTGGGGGCAGAAGCAGGTGGGGATGGAAATGGGGCTCCATCCTGCTTCCTTTTTTTCACGTAAGTGGTCAGGAGAGATGGGCCTGGGTGAATGCAGATGGCACAAGGTCTCCGTGTGGTGAGGGAAAGAAAAGACTATGTTTGTTTTTACCTTTTGGTAAAAGATTTTTTTTTTCCCACTGCAAGGTTGTTCTTCAGGGCTTTTTGTTGTTTTATATTTTCTCTATAGCTAGTGGAGACAGGTTCTAATTTTTATAAAGATAAGAGAGAAAGAGGTTGTGGCTTGAGAGTGCTAGGGAGGCTCCCCACTTTTGGTCCCAGCCCCAAGATCTATTTTCTGTATGGTTCCCCTAAATTCAGAACTTTTATTAATGGGAAGCCTTGGCAAGCTTTTTAAGGAGGCAGAGTTTTCACTGGAGTCAGGGGGCCGGTGAATTGCCTCCAAATAGCAAGCAGAAGCCCATGGGAGCAGTTTTCTGGTGGTGGAGAGCCTGAGCTCTGCCCTGTTTGGACCCAACCCTGCCAGGGTTACCAGCTATGGGATCTTGAGCCTCTCTGTGCCTTGGTGTCCTTATCTGTAAAATGGCCCAGCCATAAGGCCCCTCTGATGTTTCCAGGGCCAGGGCGTGGGTATAGATGAAGACCCTCATGCCAACGACTACATATGTAAAAGCTTTATGTCAAGCCAGTGAACTGGTAAATGAAATATTTTCTATACTTCTACTTTGATGAAAACACCTTTAAAATGAAAATGTATAAAGCTATATGGTATTTATATGAAAGATATCAAAATATAACACAGCTGAATTTAATGATTACTGCATGGTTCTGAGTATGCTGTCAGCAAATGGAGATATTGGGTGAGTACTAAAATAAAGATGTATGTGATTTATAAATTCTTTTATACTTAGTCCATAAAATGTATTTATTCTTTTGACTTCTCAGCAAAATCACTAAGTATGTTGTTATAATCAAGATTTTCACATAATTTTGTTCTATTGACAATAATGACCTAAATGATTATAATGTAAAATGGAACGTATCCAAAATATGTATATATTTTTAAATATTTCATATTTCATATCCATCAAAAATGCAAACCAAAATTAATGCTGAAAATGTAAACAAGAAAAATATAAATGTAAAAACTAAAAAAAATAATTAGGGGTCTCAATAGGGGAAAGGAATTCCTCAAAAACTGATTCATGTGATTAACTGTACACCTCGGTAAATTCACTGAAAATCATTTAATTATACAATTGAGTGTTGGTTGTACGTAGATGCAGTTGGAGCACTATGTACTCTCTGGACTACTTTGACAGAGTAGGTTTTTGAATGTAACAAGATAAGTCAACTTGAGTGGTAATATATTTTGGGAAATCAGCTCACTACAAATTGTGACTGTAAACAAACTGTAAATGCTTTGTAGTTTTCCCCCAATAAAAAAATAA
>CAUYRT010011094.1:0-22978 GCA_963574885.1 Lepilemur ruficaudatus | reverse complement strand
TTAAGTGTACAATTAAATGATTTTCAGTGAATTTACCGAGGTGTACAGTTAATCACATGAATCAGTTTTTGAGGAATTCCTTTCCCCTATTGAGACCCCTAATTCCGCTCCCCAACTACTTTTCAAGCATGTCCCACCCCTCCACAATGACCCCCCACGTCGCTCAGACTTGGCTCTACCCCTCACCCCCCAATTCCCTAGTGTTCGCTCCCATAACAAAGCCAAGGCCACTGTAAGCCAGGGTTTAATGGATAATCTAAATTGGGAGCCGGTGTACAGATTGGCAAAGAGAAGGTAGGTATTTCGGGTATATCAGACAGCATTACCCAGTGGTAGGATGCACCAAATGACTATGAAGTGAAGTAAGGAAGCCAGTTTAAGAAAAGAAAAAAAGCATTAAGATTGAGAAATTAGAGGAGATAAGACTGATTTGTCACCAAATGTGACAACATTGTACTATGCCAACATGACAAGGCTAAAACTCTACTTCACAGAGTCCCCTTCTTCTACAGTTTCAGGTCAGAGTCGACCAAAAGAAAAAAATTGCATGAGATTTGAAAGATGGATATGGGTCAGTAGCCACTGCTCTCTGAAGGCACTTCAGGTTGGAGACGTGAGAGACAGAGAGTGCCTGTGTGTCTTTACTCTCTACCACTCTGCACCCGGCTCTCTGCGCACCCGCCAGCCCTTCTAGCCAGCAGAGATGTCAGCCCCACCGGCTGATGCAGAGCCTTCCGTCCGCTTCTTCTGCTGTTCTCCTGCATGGTTCCACTCCAGCAGGGACACTTGGGACTTCCAAGGGCTGCTGAGGGACTTCTATCTAGCTCACCGTTCAGCCCTTCACTTCCCCAGCTTTCTTGCTCGGTTGTTTCGGTCTTATTCCTAAAACAAATTCCATGTCCTATAATACATGCAATGATTCTGCTTTCCTGATGGACACTGGCTGACACCAAATGTTAGAATTCAGCCTCGATCTCATAGAAAATAACTGAATGTTAAAGCTTCTCGAGCAGGGGGTAACATGGTAAAAGCGTTCTTCAAGAAGACAACTCTAACTCTGGTTTCCATCCTGATTTCATTCCGGTTTGTGAGAGTTAGCATCTGAAAACAGGGGTAGGACCAGATGGCTATGGTGGTAAGTCTAGTGACAGATAGTTAGATGACCATGGTGGAGACAAAAATTAAGAAATGGTCATCAACTCTTCAAAGTCATTGACTCTGGTGTTCCTCTTCCAGTCTTCATACAAGCCTGGCATAGGCCTGGGGACATAGTAGAAACATGTCAAAAGTTTACAAAATTTAAGGATGAATTACAACCGTAAAATATGAGTTGTACCTTTTATTCATTAATGTAAATTAAAATAGTTCCCAATTTTCATTGAAAGGCAAGCTCTGTAAGACCACTGAAGTTAGGGATTTATCTTCCTATTGCTGTATCTTTGGGGCCTTAGAACAGTGCCTGGGACATTTTAGGGTCTGAACAAGTATTTATTGAACGAATAAATTAGTGACTGATGTCATCAGAAATCCCTATTTAAATAGGTAAAATGGAGTGTTCATTGTGTTGAATTGTTCATTCCAAAAGAAAGTTTCCAAAATCAGAGTTTACAGAGTGCTACCCAACCACATAAACATCTCCAAATACTTAATCTATCAGTTAAACTTAAATGTCACTTAGAATTCCGGAGTGCAGAATCCTATAGAAAATGATTTGATGGAACAGTTTATATTCTTCATCTTTAAAAAACTATGTGTTTAATATATTTTTATCACAGGATTCTTTATTGTTGTTGCTTTTTTTTTTCCTGGGCAAGAAATGATATTGAGAGTTTTTTTCCCACCATTCAGGAAAATCATTTTTGGGCTATAAATATTAATGGGTTTAGTAATAAATTACACACTCGAATGGCATTTTATTACTTAAAACTAAAATATTAAAAACCTTATTTGAAATGCACAGAGAAATCATGTAATTTAAATCACCTTAGACTTGGAAATGGACTGCAAACCACTGCTTAGAAAGAAGTATAATTCTTAAAATATGTATTTTGGTAATGGGCCAACATATTCCACAGAATCATCTAAAAAAAAAAAGTGGATGGGTCCTCTGGTCTAGTATATTTTTCCTCAGATAAGCAAATTCTTTTTATTTGCTTCCTTGGGCCATTCTTTAAAATTAATAACATAAGCACTAAAGTTAGAATTGGTGAGGACTAATTTTTTGTACCATTAAAGTAGGATTTTCTTCTCTCTGAAAATGAATTTACTAACAATGTTATAAGCCAAGAGTATAATCTTCTCAAAAATAAATCCTACAGATTGGTCGCATGAAATATATACTCAAAAGTATATCTCTAAATCATATTTCTTCCTCTGGGAAATTTGGAATTAATAATTTAAGCATTGATATTAATTTATTTCTCAACTGTATAATAGATGAATTCCTCAGATTAATTCTATCTGATCATTTTAGAGATAGAAATAATAATTTTATTCAGGAATCAATCATCATCACTGTACCTTCAATCAGTATCATGACCAGGACATAAGATACTGTCCTTAGTCTCAATAATTTTGTCCATAATTCTTTAATTCTAATTAGTTACAAAAATACTCACTAAACATGTGGTTTGCCTTGAGGAGTTTAGTATAGTAATAACTTAGCCTACTTTTATGTAAGATAAAATAAGTTTTAAACTTAGCTACATGACCTTCTCTCAGTCACTAATCAGAGTTTATTTTTATGCCACTTCCCCATTAAGAGCTTTCAGTGACTTTACATTGCACAGAAAATAAAACCTAGTTTCCTTAGCTCAATAGTCAAGAACCAATGTAATCTGCCCCAATTCTTCTTTTTCAGTCTAATTCTCATTCTTTTTGCACTCTCTACAATAAATATTTCACTTTTGCTGAAGATGCCTCAACTCTACAGTTCCAAGGTGTCTCTGCACAATGAAGGGATCATCTGGAACGTTCTCCCTTCCCACCACTAACTGTTCCGATTCTTGAAGTCTTTATCAAATACTACCCTCAGTTTGACAAAATGTTCCCTTCCCTTAACCTGTTAGCTCACTTCTTCTGTGAATTCCTTGCACATCTGTCTGCCTTGCCTGCTAGGCTGTGAGGCTGTGGTGTAAAGGATAAGGGATCTTGTCTTATTCATATTTGTATTTATCATATAAATAGATAAGTATTCCATTAATTGTTACGAATAGAATCAAATCAAACTGAATTGAAACTGGAAGCCAGGATGGTGGTGAGAATGAGAATATGGCATCAAACCAAGTGCAACCACGAATCAATAAGCAAGTACGTTTCCCAGTACTGAGATCTGAGGGTCACTGCAGGGAGCACGTGAAAAGGAAAACACCTTAAAGAACTTTCAGAATACTGCCTTAAATTATGTCATTTAAGGAAGGATGAAAAGAGCTAAATTTGACCAGGTGATTTATATACAGTGCCACTTAATCTTCGAAACAACTATGTTAAGGAGGCATTACGTTTACAAATGAAAAAACTGAGGCCCAAAGGCACACAGCAATTGAGTAGCAGAGTTAGGATGTAAACTCACACTGGTCAGGTCCCAGCGTTTGTGCTTTTGGCCACATCCAGTTTTCACTCTCATAGCAAGACTTGTTACCCACACTTTTTAAAATGACATTTCTACTTTATTAAAAAGTATATATTGATTGCAGAACTGACCCGTAATGCCACTACTCAGAGATAACCAAATAATATTTTTGTTTTCCATCTTTTTTTATGAGAATAAACAATATATAATATTTTCCTAATATTAGATGACATTACATCTAATATTGTCACATGTATAATAATTTTTTCACCTTATACATTAAACACTTTCTGTATTATTCCAACATTCACCTAAAACATGTTTTTATGCTACACAATGTTCCAATTATGAATTAACTATAATTAATTCTATATACCTTGCATAGATATATATTTAGGCTGTTTTCCACATTTTATTATTATAAATAAAATTTTGGCAAGCATCCTCTTACATAAAGATTTTTGTGCATCTCTGATTGTTTATTTGGTGCTCAATTTTCAAATTTCATGGGAAATGGAAAGAAAGGCACAGATTAAACTGTATCTGATTTCACACTTGTAAGAAGTAATGGATTCTAGACCTCAATGCAAATTATCTAATCAAGGATTTCTCAACCTTAAGCACTGCTAACATTTTGAACCACATCTTTATTGTGGGGGCATGTCCTAAATATGGTAAATATGAAGCCCCATCCATGGCCTCTATCCCTAGATATCAGTAGCAAGGGCTCCACTGACTCATGACCCAAAATTATTTCCAGATATTGTCAAAAGTCCCAGGTTAGTAAGGGGTGGGCTAGATCATAACACCTCTCCCTGCCCTCCCCACTGAAATCCACCGGTCTCATGTAATAGACTCAGATGCATAATATCCATCTACATTTTTACAGACTTGATTTTGGAGGGACAAGGAATAATCAACACATAAACATATTTCATTTCCAAAACTAGTGGAGGTCCATAAAAGGATACAACAAGTATTTTGCATTATCTGAGACTATGAAATTGTTCTACTTCAAGGAAATATAACAAGTGTTTCTGAACACCAAAGCAATATCTAAAAATGTATAGAAAACAGGTACCAGTTTTGTACCAAGAGTGATAAAGTAGAATGTATAAAAGGCAGTCTTTTAATAGCCTATAAGACACTTCACAGTAACCAGTTGAAAAATGAAGATAAAGCCTTGAATAGAGACAGATTGATATGTAAAGAAAAAGAAGGAGTAGAGGTTAATGAATTATTTCTAAATCAATATAATGTAATAAAATTCTCTCTTCTGTGAAAATGTAAAATTTGCATTTATGCCCAGTGAAATATAGATGAACAGTGATTGTGCTTATTACACCTGTCACAGTGAAAAAAAATCAGGGCACATTATCTACTAGTAACATTTCTTCAAAACTGATTAACCTTAATACATTTTTCCCTTCACTGATCTTACAGAGTTTACTGAATATAGCGTGTCTTGATTAAAATTGCCCACATCTTAATTCAAGTCATCTTTTTCTCTAAGTCATATATCTTCAATCATTTCTTTAAATTAACTGTTTAACTAATGGGAATAATGCAATCTCTTGGTCATGATATACTTGAAAACTCAGATAGGGAGGCTCCCCAAATGAAATTTCTGAGAAAATGGAAAGAAGGTATTAGAATAATAATGTTTTTGCCCATTTCTATCTGTTTAGGATAGAAATTCTTTGAGGATAAGACAGAAGACTTTACAAAGAATCAAAGAAAGACATTTTCCTGGTGTTCAGAAGTGCTAGGTACCTAAAATTTGTGAATATTCTGCCCTGCTTTCTCTAACTTGGGCATTTTTGAAGTTCTATTTTTGATACGCAATCCTTGCACCAGTATTTTTGTTGTTAACTGAATGTGTTTTTGTTATTTGCCTACTTAGCAACTGACTGAATTTCCCTAACAGTTGGTCTGATTTTATCATTAAGAAAACTGAAAGCACCCATCCATTTGTCAGTTCAGTTTATGAAGAAAATCTACAGCTCTGTGTTTTCATTTGGATCAGATTTATCACTATGGTGGCCAAAACTGCACAACTGAAACATCTGGGGATTCTTTTTCTTCACAAATCTACCTGGTAGTATGAAGAGGGAAAACATGGAGCCAAAGGAGGTATTTCAAGTGCCACAAAATGACAATGAGAGATCTTCCAATCAGATTACTTTTCTAGAATGGTGACCACTGAACACATTTTTTCTTTGCAAATAGAGACTTTTTGATTATTAAAAGTGAAATATATTTGTCACAGTTAAAATTTTTTTGAAAATGCTTTGTTGGAACTATTCTTTGCACTTCTTAATAATGTTGAGGTATACAACCAACACTTTTGCTTTTTTTAGTTAATAATCTCTTGGGCTTGCACTTTGCAATACTTTTATAGAGTAAATTCATTTTCTGTTAGGGCACACATAAAGTGTAATATGAAAATAATGCCATCCCTCTGCAATTTTAACTTAAAATGTTTGACTCATTTTACATATATTCCATCTATAGTAAATAGACATTTTTCAGAAAAAAATTACTTCTGCCAACTTTCTTTCAATACATGGTAAAAAGAATGCTCACTAGGTTAACATACACACACACACACACACACACACACTCACTCAACAGGGCTTTACAGTATGCCAAATATTCCCATTTTTAAAGCACCCTGAAGTAGTCAAAACTGAGTTCTTAAAATATTTTTAAAGTTCCTTTAATTAATTTTAAACATACTGACTGTAAGAGGGAATGCACATTATAAAGTGATAAATGCTTCTGTCTGTTATGAGAGAAATTCTACCAGGAATAAAGAAGAATAAGCACAAATCTAGTTGTTTTTAGAACCTGCTGAGATTCAGTTCCTCTGCAGCATATCCAAGAAAAGTGTGAGACAGAATAAATGTCCTATTTTCTTTTTTGTGCCTGGAGATTACTTTAGTTGAATAGGTGACTTCATCATTTTCTTGCACTGTTTGTAATTTTAGGAAAATTGCCAATGACACGTTTTTCTCAACTATTACAAGGCATCAATTCAAACCTTGTTTACACAAAAATTGCCAGGAAACATATTTAGCTGCAGTAGAGTCTCCCTTTCTCTCTCTTTCTGATCAGTGCTACTCATCAGAGGGTGTTAAGATTTTTTTTTTTTCCGTGTGGCAATTAATACGAAATTGCCAGCATCCATCATTTTTAATGCGAGTGATATTCATACCCATCAGGGAAATAGATGAGAGACAAATACCCAGATTGCTTAAGGTTGGTTTCAAGGTCAATTTCAACAATTTACCAGAAACATTTACAGGCAGCTGAAATTGCTTATAATTTGTCAGTAATCTTTTAGAGCACTCTCCAGGAGATAAGTTGTATCTTTGTAATTTGAAATGGCCAACACAAGTTTTGACTCAAAGAGACAGGCTTGAAGTAGGTTAAATGAAAGAGAACATATTTGTCCCAAGGCAAGATCAGTGTCAGACATCTCCCTTGGCACTCTTTTCCACTAGAGGGGTTTATTCACCTCTTTGATTTAACACAAGATTATGTAAAAATAAACCTTGTACTTACTTTTGCTTATAAAATTAAAAAAGTGTGGGGTTTGAAAAATACATCACCTCTGAAATTTTTAATGGAAGATTTATCAATTAAACAGATCTAGAAGGTAAATTGCAGGATTTTTGCAAATTTTTAAATTGGATATCCATCCAATTTTACAACAAGTTTTGAAGATGTCAGTATGTTTTCTACATGAGATGATGATTCGTAAGTCCAGAAGAAACTTTGAATAAACAACAAAACAAAACTTAAAAATCAAGAAAATCAAGAAAAAATAGCACCTTTCTGTGAGAAAGTAGTAGGAAATATTGACAATTTAGCAGCCATGGACACTACAAGAAAAACATTTTTCTTTTTGATTAAAAGAAAGAGAGAACCTATGGACTAATCCGCAGGGAAGTCGATTGAAAGGAAAGAGCAAGTATTAATGCTGTCATACAATTTTAAAATAGCACCAGATTAAAAAGAACCACTGGGTACTTTCATGCTTATTTTTTTTCCATGAAGAAAAGTTGTATCAGCTCTGGTAGAGCAGATCAGATGATTTCAGAAACCACATCCTCATTACTCAGAACCAGATTTCAACTTTCAGTATTTCAGTATTATTAGTTCTGTCCCCAATTTCTTCCTTTGAAACCACTGCATGTGTTCTCAGTGGTCCAGTGACCACTACTGATGCTAATCAGGTCCCTCATTTTCATAACCATAGTGACGTTTAACATGAAGTAGGTCAGGGAAGAGAGGGAAAAGATATAATTGGGGAGTGGGTCCTTGTATGCTAGAAATATTACACACACACACACACACGTACACCCCTTTCTACTTTTAAAAAAATGGCTATTAAATTAGAGTTTAAAATAATTGTCTGATTTCTCTTTTCTAACTTTTTAATGATATGTTTTCACTGTTGGCAAATATCTACCTCATTTTGATATTTCTACAGCAGTTCACAACTATGGAAGTAAACACTTCTCTCACTTCTCTCCATGGTAGGAGAAGTGACATCTGATTTGAGATGGGAAATCCATTTAGACATGATCATTGGGGCAGCATCACACCATGGAAACAAACACATTTCTCCTCGCCTTTCTCTGCTCTCCTCAAACACAGGACGCTCTCCCATTCTTCTTTCACTTGTAAGGAAGGCCAAGAGAGTTAGAGCCCTTCTGGGGTTTCTTCACCTGGAACTTGGAGTTGCACTTGTTAATTCAGAGCGCAATGAGGAGGCTCTCCTTGTCTAGGTCAGTTTTACCAATGTATTGGTGATCTATTGCCACATAACAGATCATCCCAAAACTTGGTGCCTTACAATAAATACAATCATCTCTTGTAATCTCTCATGGTTTCTGTGGGTCAGAAAATCTGACCAGGCCCAGTGGAGTCAGCTCATCTTCATGATGTCTGGAGCCTCAGCTGGAAGACTTGGCCATGCCCTCAAATCAACTGAAGATTCATCCACTCCTATGTCTTGCAGTTGATGTAGGCTAAGACCTTAGCTGGGGCTGTTGATAGGAACATCTACACATGGCTCTCCATGTGGCCCAGGCTTTCTCAGAGCACAGTAGCTGGCTTTGAAAGGCAAGTGGAGAAAGAAAGAGATAGAGACAGAGAGGGACAGAGAGAGAGAGAGAGAGAAGGAGCAGGGTGCTGTACCACTTTGTAGCCTAGCCTCAGAATGCACATAGCATGACTTGCACCATACCCCATTGGTCAGGTCAGTCACAGGGGGAGGGAACATAGACCCACCTTTCAGTGGGACAAGTGCCAGCCATGTTGCAAAAGAAGCATATGGGATGGAATAGATGTACTGCAGAGGCATCTTTGGAAAATGCAATCCATCACCACCAGTAATAAATTGATATTGTGTGTTCAACCTCAATTGACTTCTGGAGGAAGGGTAAACGATTAGATTCCCCCATCCTCCAACTACTTTCAACAATTATTTCAGTTTCGCAGGCATGAAGATCTCTCCAAATACTGGGCAATGTGCTAGGAAATGTTACAAGGATATTTGTTTAAACTGATACAAGATATAAACACGGCCATTATAGATATAATAATTATCAACATCTTAATTTCCATAGTGCTTTATATTTTCAAAATTTATGCATATTGACTATCTTCCCTGATTACTTAAAGATCTTATGATTGATTATGTCTATTTTATATGTGAGTAAACTAAAATTTGGAAGACGTCAGGAATTTACTCAGACTCATGCAAGTAACACACAATGGAACTAAGACTCGTGTTTTAGAGAAAACTTCCTGGTGTTTCTGTATTGCTTAGCGATACCCTTTTCTATCTATTTTTATTCTCTCCTACTAGACTTCAGAGGTGTGATTTAATCCAAAAATAATGTTATTACATAAAAACACCAGCTCAAATACAACTACTATAATCTTGCCTTTAATACTTCTCATCACACCTTCTACTCCCCACATTAAAAAAAGAAAGAAAACTAATTGGAATAACTAACATAGAAAGTATTAATACCGTAGCAGCGAGGGCCAATAAGGAGAGCCACATCCAATAATTCACCACCCAAACTGGGTTTTTCTCTGTCCTTGGTTAAAGCTGATTATTTATAAGTCCAAAGTAATGGATATTTCATATCCCTTGGTGCTTTATAGACACACCCTAAATGATTGAAGCAGATATTTCACTGGTATGTATTTTAAGGATATTTGAAGCCTACACGCAGGCAAAATCAGACATGGCAACATCAGTGAAAAGGCATCTAATATTTATCTGGAATTTGTATTAGTTTTCTAGGACTGGGTGTCTTAAACAACAGAAATTTATTTTCTCACAGCTCTGGAGGCTGGAAGTCCAAAATCAAGATGTGGGCTGGGTTGGTTCCTTCTGAGATCTCTCTCCTCAGCCTGCAGATGGCCGTCCTCTCCCCATGTCTTCACATGATCCTTCCCCTGTGTGTGTCTCTTTATCTTTACATAGCATTCTTTTCATCAGAACAATAGCTATATTAGAGCCTCCCCTAATGATTTTACCTCAACTAATTACTAATACACATCTGCAATGCCCCTATTGTAATAAAAGGTCACATTTTAAGGTACTGGGATTAAAACTTCACCATATGGATTTTGGGGAGGATGCAATTCAACACATAATAGAGTTCCATCAACTCTACTTCATGAAAACAAATAGAGAAGCCTCACTAATAACATTTAAGAAGGAAGTCATTCAGCTGTGCATTAAAAAGAATGACATAATGTTCCACCACAGAGAGCAGAGGGGCTGGCAAAACAAGCGAAAGTGACTCCGTCCCTGGCAATCCACTGATGTACTTGGGTGGGTTGAGTCATGGTAAAGGCAAATCTGAATTTTCATGCTGGGGCAAGAGCCAAGACAGATGCATTTATTCCATTACTTTTAGCTTGTCTGTCCACCACGATCCATTTACTTAGGTTGTCTCTATAACACCCTTTACCCCGGGGTCTCCATGGATGAGACCAATATATAAAAGGACTGAATCTACTCAGGAAGCTATTCCATAATGATCTTGCTGCCACATAAGCAGGTAGAACCCAGGGATTTATGAATACATAAAGGCAAACCTTCAGATACCTTGCCAAATGAAGTCAAAAGATACTCTGAAAGCACTGAGAAGAAGGAAAATAAATTTTGACTCAAGACTAATCCCAAGACTATGGACTTAACAATTCATATTTGATTTTTAAAATGTTAGAAGATAATTTTAATTGATAATTTTAAATTTTAAAAGATAATTTTAATTTTAATTAAATAAATTGACTTTGATGTTACCTATTTTAAGTATATAATGTTATAGTTTAGATCTCTTATTAAAAATATAGGAGGAAAATAAGTATCCTACTACATCCTTCCTTTAGTTAATGCAAAAGCATTCAAATGGACAAGTAAGCACCTTAATGTGTTAAATTTGAACAGCAACTTGAAAAATCCCCTCTGAAAGTTTTTTATTATGAAAAATTTAAAACATGAAAGAATAGGATAAGATAATGAATTTCCACGTATACTTATCACAAGATCCAACAATTATCAAGAATTTGCATGTTTACTTCATCTATTGTTCATTCTCTCTGTCTCTCTCTCAGTGCCTGCATTATTTTAATTCAAGTCCCAGCCATCATTTCACTCCTACATACTTCTGAACATACCTCCAAAAGTTATGAATATTTTCTTACAGTCCTCAGTGCTGTTATCAAATATAACAAAATAACAATAATTCCTCCATTGCATCTAACACATATTCAAATATCTCAGATTGCCTCCAAATGTGTTTATAGTTATTTTGCTTAAATCAGGATCTGAATTAGGTCCTTACATCATAGCCACTTGCAATATTCATTAACACATTTAAAAATTGCATTAAAGACTTTAAGCAGTGAGACCATGAAATTTACATGAGGCTTTCCCCTTATTTTCCTGCTTGGAGAACTTCCCTACCAGAACTATCTTGACCTCATTTCCACATACTTGCTCCAGAAAAGCTGACCCCCAATTCAAGGCCTCAAGTTACCCAACCTGAGACAATCTCAAGCACTTGAGAAAGGGAGGGGAGAGATAAGTCACAGTAGGATCAGAAAAGGGAAAGAATATTCTGGGGTAAGACGTATGAATGGAAATTTTACTTGGGGAAGAATTTGAATTTTTAAAATGCA
Source organism: Lepilemur ruficaudatus (assembly GCA_963574885.1). Lineage (NCBI taxonomy): Eukaryota > Metazoa > Chordata > Mammalia > Primates > Lepilemuridae > Lepilemur > Lepilemur ruficaudatus. Next base: position 11,190 of record CAUYRT010011094.1, on the reverse strand, counting down.
AGTAGGCAAAGAAGAGATATTAACAACTGTACCCCCATTATACTTCCAAAGGCATTTTTTTCCTGGACTTTTTTTCAGTTTGGAGCATTTAGCTATCACCATCAATCTGTTGTCATAATAAGCATGTGGAGCCTATTGTATTATAATAAAATGCATAGACAAAAATGCAAAGTGAAAAGACTTTTTTCAAAGGAGTAAATCTGCATGGAAAGTAAACTATTAATAATATAAATATAATTAAACACATATATTAATATTTTGGTAGGCAGAATTCTGAGATGGCTTCCAAGATTCCTACTCCCCAATATACACATCTTGTAGTACCCCCTCTACTTAAGTGTAGGTAGAATCCGTGCATAATGATGGGATAGCTGCTCTTGATTGAGTTACATTACAAGGCAAATGGTAATGAGATAGTCATTTGTATGGTTATGTTATGGAAAGGGTTGGAAGTCAGATGCAGTCTTGCTATCCTAGAAGAAAGCAAACATCCATATTGTACCTATGGGGATTCCCTGGCAAGAAACTGCAGCAGCCTCTAGCAGTTGGTAGCACTCCTGGCTAATAGCCAGCAAGAAAATGGGCAACTCATGACTATACTCACAAGGAACTGAATTCTGCCAACAAACTGCATAAACTTGGAAGAGGCCCCCGTGTTCCACTGCAGCCAATCCCTTGATTACACCTGTGTGAGACCCTGAGCCAAAGGTCCAGCTCCTCGGACTCCTGACCCATGAAAACTGTAAGATAACAGATACATGTTGCTCAAAGAAGCTGAAGTGGTGATTTGATGTGCAGCAATAAAAAATTAATACACTCTATGCCTATTTATATATTATGTCTGCATATAGTTCCACATAAGAATAACAGATGTCAGCAAGTTTGAGGTCAAATGATAATTAGAGTATAATTGTGTCAAATGACATCAAGGACAACTGTCTGGAGGATGAAAGAGAGAACAGTGAAGTACACCTTTGGGTGCCTAAACAATGGTCCTTGTCCTTTCATTCTTACTAACAAGGCCCTGATCTTTTTCCAGCATGTAGCTATGTCCATCAGGGTAAGAGCCAGCAGCCTCAGATAGTGGACCCTACCTGGTCTGAGCTGATCACAGTAGCCCATTGCACTTAGCATGGGCATGGGGTGAAATTCTGAACAGTGAGACATGACGGGAAGTGGCTGTGAACAGTTTTCATCACTATTAAAAAGTCACACACAGGAGGAAACGCTCCTCTATTACCTACCTGGGTGTGGTGGCTGCAGTTGCATCTGCTATCTTGAGTTAGTAAAGACAGTCAGCATTAAAAATAGTCCAAAATGCTGAACACAGCAGAACAGAAAAATAGAAAATATGAAGCTATGACCTTGATGATGTCATCAACCCCCTTAATTAAAAAAACATGAAGTCACCCTATCAGAAGACCTTTTGTTGTTTGAGTTAATAAATAATAAATTAAACCATTTTAGCTGTATTTTCTGTTATTTGATGCCAAAGGCATTCTAATTTAGGCTTTTTTTTTTCAGAATTGTGCACAATGTGTGTGGAGAAAGTGCACATACTTGGTTAGTGCTTATTATCAAGAGGTCAAAATAAATTGAAACTCTTCTTCTCTCTTGACACATTTTAGACACATCCTAAACAATATGAAACTGGTATTTGACTAGAGTGAAGAGACGGTAACATTTAATCCATACTGTAGGCAAGTCTGTGCTTGACACGCTCATACACATTTTCTTATTTCCAGCAATAGCCTTTCAGGGTCGACATACGTAAACTTCCACAGTGTCGGCTGGAATGTGTGGTTCATCATGAGACTACCCTGCATCCCCAACTCTTCCCTTAAGATTCCTCCCTTTTCTAGCATTAATTGAAGTCTGGTTCTCTCTTAGAGACAGCAAGTCCCATTCAGCCTTCTAGAGTGGAGCAGGTTGTTTCTCCCCAGTCCCCTACCAGAAATGCCAGCTGTGGAGTAGTTGTCTCGATGGACCTCATTGATGCTTCCAGACCATTCTCCCTGCTTGAAACCCCATGGCATTATATCACCCACTGCTCTTACTCCTGTTTGCTACCACGCCCCAGGTTCATTCTCCTCATTTCTCTTTTTCTTTCTTCTTTCACTTCTCATGCCTCACTATTGCACCAAGACTATCCCATCTCAACTCTTGGCCCTTTCCGTATGCACAAAAGCAACCTTCTCATATTCTAGCTCTCAGGCTCGAGCTCCTCTCTTTTCACTTGTCCTCCATGTTAGCTTAGTAACTCAGTGACTTCCTCATATGGATCTACCTCAGACCCTGTCATCACCGGTAATCGCAACTTCTCCACAATCTCAGTTCCACAAACGCCCTCTCTGACCTCTACCTCTTTCCAGATCACCTCCTTTAGCACGCCAATGCCAGCAACCTTTCTATCCTTCTGGGCCTTTCCATCCGTCAGTCTCATCACTTTTCACTCTCTCTCACCTCCCTAACCTCCTCTCCTCCCTCCTTAGCCAGATTTATTTTAATCACTCCTTAGCACAGATACTCAATCAACTTGCCCCTCACAGTCTTTGTTGGATTTGTTAGACAAAAACCACCAAGCTAATTAAACCAGTCATCTCCGCTTTTTGGACCTGTGTAACAAAAGAACACAGCAAAAGAAAAGCACTACCACACTTCTGGCACCATTTTGAATTAATGACCATAAACTCCAATATTATCAAGAACATTCAGCAAAATATAACACTATATGTACTATACTACTGTAGTATTATGATACAATTAATCAGTCCATGTACTCTCTCACTGTGATAATTGACTTTTCCACACCTCTTCTTGCTTGTGTCCTCTGTCATCCTCGTACACAACTGATGGCTTTCCTGCTTACCAGACTAAAAAAATTTCAGCAGCAAGTATTAAAATAATTTACTTTAAGTGAAAGTGAATTAAGTAGTTTCCCCATTAAGAACGAACCATGAAATCTGGGGGAAAAATATACATGAAAGCTCTTTTGAAGGCAAGGTAGAACTGATAAGGTAGTAGAGGATTGCGGGATATCATCCAGGAGAAGGAGAAACGCTAGAAAACTGAGCCTGGCCTTTATCCCGAGGACATCAGGCGTTTCAGGAAGAGGCATGTGAGAGACCGAGGCGCCGGTGGGCACAGTCAGCAGCCTTGTTTGTCTAGCCAACAAGGAAGGACCCTGGTGAAGTGAACTATGCACAATTTGGGCTAGAATAATAAATGCCTCCTACACCGTAAGAGTAAAGCAAACCCAGAAATAGGTACAGTTTGAACTGTTTCAATTGGATTGGATCCACTGAAATTGGATTAGATGACCCAGACTGCCTAGTGCCCCCAGCTGCCTTCCAGAAACAAATATATGTCCTCCCTGAAGGAAGACATCATCCTCAAAACCTCATAGAAATATTTTTACTTGGAATATCCAGCATGTAATCAAAAACCATGCATAAAAGCATCTAATACCACACGAATTTTTTTAAAAAGCAGAAAATAAAATAGATACAAAGATAACCCACAAACTAGTGTTATTAGGCATGAAACATTGAATAACTAACTCTTTAACGCACTGACTGCCACACTAGAAAAAATTTTGTTTGCCCTGGGCCATGGTGTTTTATTATGAAAATGGAATAAAAACGTTGAAAACAAAATGATCCTTTCTAATTTAATGAAAAAATTGTTATTTTTTATTATTTTGTGTGCGTGAATTACATGCAACTTGAAAAATAGTTCTCGCGGTTCCCCAGGTGAAGCGACATGTGAGTTACATACGCTTCTCAAGGCCCTGAGCTCAAAACTAGCATGAGTTAAATACAACTCACATGGCAGTTAATGTGCTAATATGTTTGAGAAAATAAAATTTAAGATTGAGAATTTCAACAGAACACTGAAAAAGTAAGATAAAAAAATTTTAAGACCTGAAAAATACAATGTCCAAAATTAAAAATTCATTGGATAAGTTTAGCAGCAGATTAAACTGACCTAGAAAGAATACTATTGGACTAGAAAGCAGGCAGAACAAAGTATCCTGAACAGAACAGGTAGGAGATGTATATAAGGAAAATAGAGAACAGAAGGGAAAATAAGAGCCAGGAAGTAGGTGTTTAACATGTGTGCAATTTACTTTCTCAGAAGGAAAGCAAAAAAGGCTTGTAGTAATATTTGAAAAGACAGAGATTGAGAATTTTCCAAAATTGATGAACAAAGCAAAGATTCAAGAAACACTGTGAGCCACAAACAGGATACATTTTTTTAAAAAACATAGGTACAGTATTGTAAAATGTTGAGAACCAACAACAGAGAAAATTTTACAACCATGTAGGGGCAAAAAGAGATGAATCTGAGAGGACTGGAAATAAGACTGCCGCAGATTTTTCAACAGAAACGGAGCCAGAAAACACAGGATTAATATCCTCAAAGTACAGAAAGAAAATAACTGCCAAGGCAGAGGCTATACACAAAGAACATATTTTTCAAAAGCAAAAGTACAACAAAGATATTTTGTGACAAAGAAAAACTTAGAAAATTTGGTTCCAGCAGACAGGCACTGAAGAAAATACTAAAAAGTATTTTTCAGGGAGAAAGGAAATGAAACCAGAGGAGAGCTCAGAAATTCATGAAGGAATAATGAGCAATAAAAAATGATAAACACGTATAAAGAGTTGAATGAAATTTTCTTCTAAAACATAAAAAGAGTACAGTGGTATTTAACAAACGTGTATGTAGATATATGTGTGTATAGATATATGTGTGTATGTCTTTGGGTATTTGCTAAGAAATGTGTGCATATATAAAAAGATAAAAATAACAAAATAGCAAAAATACCATATAAGCCAGAAGGAGAATAAATAAAGTGCTTTAAGTCTTATACATTGTCTGGGACGATGATAAAAATACCAAGTACTCTTATGTGCCAGGGATGCGTGATGTAATTTCTAGGAAAACCACTATAGGAAGAGTAAAAGATTATAAAATTACCAAGCTAATAAGGATCAAAATAATAAAAATAATAATTCAAAGAAAGGCAGAAAGGAAAAAAAGAGTGAATGTAACAATAGTTGCAGTAAAGAGAAAAGATAGTGAATTAAAACCCCAATGTATGTATTATTGGCTAAATGATCCTATTAAAAATATATACATATTGTTCTGGCCCAATTGTATGCTGCCTAGAAGGGAAACATTTATAATATAATATTATAGAAAGATTAGCAAAATATCTCCCCATGTCTTAATGGATTTGTCTATTTCTCTGTATAGTTCTGTCAGTTTTTACTTTATGTAATTTGAGGTTATGTCATAGGTGTTCATATATTTGCCTAATAGAATTATTACTACTATAAAAGCTTTCTACATTTAACACACATCAAACAAAAAAATTAGAAGATTTTAACTACGTTACAAACAAGTGTACCTAAAAGACGTGTAAAATACTGCAACCAATAACTGCAGAATATTTTGTTTATAAAAAACTTTATGACTAAATTTAGATTTATAAAAAAGTTGCAAAAATAGAACAGAGAGTCCCTATATAACCTTCATTTGGCATCCCTCGGGTTAACATCTTACATAACCACAGTAAATTGATACAATGCTATTATCTAAATTTTAGACTGCTGGGGTTAACCTTATTCACATGGTTAACATGGTATCTTAGGCATCTTCACTGTGAACTATCTTATTTTCTTGAACTCTGTTCTTTGAAAGCAAGTTAATAAGTCCTGACCACAATAAAGGGGAGAGAAATGAGCTCCATTTGCTTATATCAATATAGATTCATAAACATTTATCTTATTTTAGGGTTTCTAATCCAATATTATAATTACTTATTTGTTACTCAAATTGCTCCAGGTCTGGCCATTGGGGACTCAGGCTCCTGCATACTTTTGACACGCCCCTATCATTTTGGTTTATTTGATTGTGTTTTTTGGCAAGTCCTTACTTTCTGTCACAAAAGAAGCTTCAAGCTTGTTTCATATTTTGCCTGCCTTGGTCCTAGCATCAACTATTTTACCAAGGAGCACTGGCTCCTTTTATTGAAAAATGGCATTTAAAAACAAAGATCTGGGTGCTGGAGGTAGTCATTGCCACTGGAGTGTCACTGTTTCTAGGTCCTTTCAATGGAGAGAGCCAGGAAAAATATTTAAGTCTGCTGCTGCCTGCACAGAGATACTGCAAGTTCAGTGCCAGACCATTGCAATGCAGTGAATATTGCAATAAGGTGATTCACACAAACTTTTTTGTTTCCCAATGAACACAAAGTTATGTTCACACTGTGCTATAGTCTATTAAGTGTGTAATAGCATTATATTTAAAATAAAAATGTACATTCCTTAATTTAAAAATCCTTTATTGGCAAAAAATGCTAATGATCACCTGAGACTTTTAGAGGATCAATCTTTTTGTTGGTGGAGGGTCTTGCCTTTATGTTGATGGCTGCTGACTGATCAGGGTGCTTGTCGCTGAAGGCTGGAGTGGCTGTGACAATTTCTTAAAAGAAGACAACAATGAAGTTTGCCTCATTGATTGACTTTCTTGCATGAAAGATTTCTCTGCAGCATACAGTGGTGTTTGATAGCATTGTACTCACACTAGAACTTCTATCAAAACTGAAGTCAATCCTCTCCAACCATGCTGCTGCTTTATCAACTAAATTTACGTAGTATACTAAATCCTGGGTTCTCTTTTTAACAATGTTCACCGCATCTTCAACAGGAATAAATTCTACCTCAAGAAACCAATTTCTTAGCTCATTCATAAGAAGCTACTTCTTATCTATCCAGGTTTTATCATGAGGTTGCAGCAATTCAGTCCCATCTTCAGACTCCCCTTCTAATTCCAGTTCTCTTGCTATTTCCACCACATCTGCAGTTACTTCCTCCACTGATGTCTTGAACCACTCAAAGTCACCCATGAGGGTTGGAATCAACTTCTTCCAAACCCCTGTTAATGTGGATATTTTGACCTCTTCCCATGAATCATAAATGTTCTTAACGGCATCTAGAATGGTGAACTCTTTCCAGAGGTTTTCCATTTACTTTGCCCAGATACATCAGAGGAATCACTATCTATGGCAGCTGTAGCTTTATAAAATGTATTTCTTAAATAATAAGACTTGAATGTCAAAATTACATTTTGATCCATGGGCGGCAGAACAGACGCTGTGTTAGCATCAAAACAACATTAATCTCCTCGTACATCTCCATCAGAGCTCTTGGGTGACCAGGTGCATTGTCAATGAGCACTAATATTTTAATAGGAATCTTTTTTTCTGAGAAGTGGGTCTCAACAGTGGGCTTAAAATATTCACTAAACCATGCTATAAACATGGATTAGTTTATAACAGTGTCTTGCCATCCAGGCTTTGTTGTTCCCTTTCTAGGGCACATGCGAAGTAGATTTAGCATGATTCTTCAGGCTTTAGGATATTCACAACAGTAAATGAGCTTCAACTTTAAAGTCACCAGTGGCATTGCCCCCTGACAAGAGAGTCAGCCTGTCTTTTGAAGACTTAAAGCCAGGCATTGACTTCCCTTTTGTAGCTATGAAAGTCCTAGATGAAATCTTCTTTCAATATAAGGCTGTTTTGTCTACATTAAAAATCTATTGTTTGGCATAGCCACTTTTATCAATTATCTTAGCTAGATCTTCTGGATAAGTTGCTGCAGCTTCTACATCAGCGCTTGCTGCTTCATCTTGCACTTTTATATTGTGAAGATGGCCTCTTTCCTTAAAACTGCTGAACCAGACTTTGCCAGCTTTGAACTTTTCTTCTGCAGCTTCCTTATGTCTCTAAGCATTTATAGAATTGAAGAGAGTGAGGGCCTTGCTCTGGATTGGGCTTTGGCTTAAGGGAATGTAATGGCTGATTTGATCTTCTATTCACACCACCAAAACTTTCTCCATATCAGAAACAAGGTTATTTTGCTTTCTTATCATTCATGTGTTCATTGGAGCAGCACTTTTAATTTCCTTCAAGAACTTTACTCTTGCATGCACAAGTTGGCTAACTGCTCAGCCCAAGAGGCCTAGCTTTCAGCCTATGTCAGCTTTCAACATGCCTTCATCACTAAGCTTAATTATTTATAACTTTTAATTTAAAATAAGAGAGGTGCGACTCTTCCTTTCACTTGAACACTTAGAGGCCAAAGTTTCATATTGCTGTGTTTCAGGGAATTGGGCGGCCCAAAGAGAAAGATGGGGGTGGGGGAGGAAACGGCCAGTGGGTGGAGCAGTAAGAACACACACATTTATTGATTAAGTTCACTGTCTTACATGGGCATGGTTCATGTGCCCCAAAACAATTACAATAACAACATCAAAGATCACTTATCACAGATTACCATAACAGGTATTATAATAATAATAAATATTGAAGCCAGGCATGATGGCTTGTGTCTATAGTTCCAGTTACTTGGGAGGCTGAGATGGGAGAATTGCTTGAGCCCAGGAGTTTGAAACCACCCTCGCAACAAAGTAATATCTTATCTTATTGAAAGAATAAATTAATTTAAAAGTAAATTTAGAAGAGGAGGCAGCGCAAGATGGCCAAATAGAAACCTCCAGCAATCATCCCTCCACACAAACACCAAATTCAACAGCTATACACACAAGCAAGCACCTTCAGAAGAACCAAATATCAGGTGAGTAATCATACTGCCTGGGTTTAACATGATATTAGGGAAAGAGGCACTGAAGAGTGCAGAAAAGACAGTCTTGCTTTGCCTACGTCAGCCCCCCCATCTCCCAGCAGTGTCAAGTGGAGAGAGAATCTGTGTGCCTAGGGGAGACGGAGTAAAGTGATTGTGGGACTTTGCACTGAAACTCAGGGCCACCCTGGCAACACAGCAAAGGGTAGAAATCTGCCAGTGCCCACAGAGGGAGCATTTAGTCCAGCCAGGCCAGAGAGAAATCCCCTGCCCCAAACCCACATTCTGGCCAGCCCCACCACTGGCTGACAATAAGCAGCCTGGGGCCTGCACTAATTTTATAAAGTAGTCAGGCCACAAAGGCTACAATCCTTGGGAAATTCCTGTGGCTGTGCTGACTCAGAGCCAGATGTCTTGGAGTGCATGTGACCCAGGGAGACATCAGCAGTGGTGGCCAAGCCAGTGCCTGTGCCCTCTCCCCGAAACTACAGGCAGTACAGCTCAGGGACTCTTCTTCCACTTAGGGAAAGGAAAGAGAAAAGTTCAGAGGACTTTGTTTTGCAACTTGGGTACCAGCTCAGTCACAATAAAACAAAGTACCAAGCAGACCCCTGACGCCCCCAGATCTCAGCCTTATTTACTGGAAGGCATTTCTGGAGCCATCCCGGGACAAAAGGAAACTTGCTGCCCTGAAGGGAAGGACCCAGTCCTGGCAGGATTTACCACCTACTTACTAAAGTGTTCTTGAGCTTCAAATAAACATCAGAGGTATTCAGGCAACAGTTATTATAGGCTTTGGGTGAGACTGGGCTGGCTTCAAGGGTGACCCTGTGTTGGTGGCCACCAGGGAGTGCCCATGTCACTCGTCTCCCAGCTCCAACAGCCCAGCACAGAGAATGAGGGAAGAGACTTTGCCTGGTAATCCAAGGAATTCTCCCATATCTTACCCAAGTCCACCAATGCAGTACCACCAGGAGTCCCTAAAAGTCACGTAATTACTGGGCTTGGGACACCACAAGCACTGATGCAGCTGCAGTGCCCAAAGATGTAGATCATAACATTCAATTCCCTTTGACTATCTACAAAGCATTCTCAAGAAGGAAGGGTTCAAACAATTCCAGACTACAAAGAATAAAATACATACCTAACTCTTCATTGCCCAGACATTGACGTACAACCACAAGCATCAAGAATGCTCAGGAGAACATGACCTCACCAAATGAACTATATAAAGTACCAGTGACAAATCCTGGAGCAATGGAGGTACATGACCTTTCAGACTAGGAATTCTAAATAGCTGTCCTGAAGAAGCTCAATGAACTGCAAGACAACACACAGAAGGAATTCAGTAGCCTATCAGAGAGAAATTTAACAAAAAGATTGAAGTAATAAAAAAAAATCAAACAGAAATTCAGGAGCTCAAGAATTCAATTGACAAATAGACAATAACAAATCCTGACAAGGATATGGAGAAAGGAGCACGCTTATACACTGTTGGTGGAAATGTAAATTAATGCAACCACTATGAAGAATAGTATGGAGGTTCCTCAAAAACTGAAAATAGAACTAACGTGTGATCAGCAATCCCCCTGTTGGGTATTTCCAAAGAAGAGGAAGTCAGTATGTCGAAAAGATATCTGCACTCCCATGTTTATTGCAGCACAATTTACAACAGCCAAGATTTGGAATCAACATAAGTGTACATCAGTGGATGAATGGATAAAAAAATTGTGGCATATAGGTACAATGGAATATTATATAGCCACAAAAAGAATGAAATCCTGCCATTTGCAACAACATGGATGGATGTGGAGAACATTAAGTGAAATAAGCCAACCAGAGAAAGACATATCTCATATGTTCTCACTCATATGTGGGAGCTAAGTATTACAAACAATTGATTTCATGGAGACAGAAGTGGAATGATGGTTACCAGAACCTAGGAAGAATAGCAGTGGGGAAGGGGCATAAAGGGAGGATGGTTATTGGGTGCAAAAATACAGTTAGATATTAATAGACAGAATAAACAATATTTGATAGCACAACAAAGTAACTATAATCAACAATAAGTTAGAATATACTTTAAAATAACTAAAAGAGTAGAATTGAAATATCCCTAACACAAAGAAATAATAAATGCCTGAGTTGATGGATATCCCAATTACTCTGATTTGATTGACTCACATTGTATGCTTATCAAAACATCACATGTATGCTATAAAGACATATAATCATTATATACCTGTAATAATTAAAAATAAAAAGTTTTTTAAAGTAAAAAAAATAAACTTTAAAAGAAGGCTGAAATATTGTAAGAATTACCCAAAATGTGACACAGAGACATGAAGTGAGCACATTCTGTTGGAAAAATAGCACCAATAGACTTGTTTGACAAAAGATTGCCAACAAACCTTTGTAAATTTGTAAAAAAAACAATATCTACAAAGTACAATAAAGTAAAATGAGGTACTCATATATGTAAACATGAGCTCATTCTGATTTCTCTGACTCTAATCCAGCATCTTTGGGCTTATTCTAG
>CAUYRT010011087.1:0-12701 GCA_963574885.1 Lepilemur ruficaudatus | reverse complement strand
TCTCTTGATTTGGATCAAAGTCCACTAGTTCTACTTGATCCATTTCATCAGTCTCTTCTACTTCCTTCCTCTTGGGTAGGAGTTTTTCCAGCAAAGACAGTTTATCGGGAGAAAGAAAGCCATTTTCAGGAAAATTTACCTTAAATTCAATGATCAGGCGACCCTTTTCATATGGTCTACAATAAATTGGCATGCCTTCATTTAGCACACACTTGATATCTCCATACTTGACAATTTGACCTGGATGAGAGGTGATGACTATGGTTCGGTTGTCAAGAGTAGATATTGGCTTTTGGAAGCCACGTAATGCTTCAACCAGCTGTATGTCCATACACATGAAAAGGTCTTCCCCTCGTCGAGTAAAAACAGTATGGTCCTTCTGATGTAACACAATGATAATATCTCCTGGCTCTAGTCCTGGTTCTTGGTCTCCTTCACCATGGAATGTTATCTTCTGGCCATCTTTCATGCCTTTGTCAATATGAACTTCTAGAATCTTCTTTTCTCAAACTATCTTCCTTCCATTGCAGCTTTTACATCTATCTTTAGGACTGATCCGTTCCTCATGGCCCTGGCACTCCATTCACACTGACTGAATTTGCTGAACCATTCCAGGTCCTATTTGATGAATTCTTATTTGCATTCCAGTACCTTGGCAATTTGAACAGCACTCTACTGCTCCTTTCTTACCACCTCGGCCTTCACATTTGTCACAAATCACATTCTTTTGCAGAGCCAGTTTTCTTGTTGCACCATTATATATCTTCTAAGGTTACTGAGAGCTGATGTACAACATTTTTACCTCTCCTTTGTCTTTGCATCCTTCTTCCTCCTCCAGAAAACATATAAAAGATGTCCACGGGGGAGCCAAAACCACCACCTGCTCCCCCCTCTTTAATTGCTTGTTCTCCTCCTTTGTCATATAGTCCCCTTTTCTTTGCATCAGAGAGAACTTCGTAAGCTTGAGAAATCTGTTTAAACTTCTCTCCTTCATTTGGATTCTTATCAGGGTGGTACTTCAAGGCCAGTTTCCTATAAGCCTTTTTCTTTTTTTTCTTTTTTCTTTTTTTTTATTTCAGCATATGATGGGGGTGCAAATGTTAAGGTTACGTACATTGCCCTTTCCCCCCAACCCCCTCCAGTCAGAGCCTCAAGCCTGACCATCCCTCAGACGGTGCACATCGCACTCATTATGTATGTATATACACATCCCCTTCTCCCCCACTCCCGTCCACCCGACACCCAATAAATGTTGTTCCTATGTGTCCACTTAGGTGTTGATCAGCTAATACCAATTTGCTGGTGAGTACATGTGGTGCCTGTCTATCCATTCTTGGGATATTTCACTTAGTAGAATGGGTTTCAGCTCCATTCAGGAAAATACAAGATGTGCTATATCACCATTGTTTCTTACAGCTGAATAGTGCTCCATGGTATACATATACCACAGTCCTATAAGCCTTTTCAATTCTTCTTGAGAGGCATTGTGCTTGACCCCCAAAACATCATAGTAAGTGGTTTCTTTCACCATTTTCTACAGCTGGTGAGCGGGCTGAGACCGACGTGGAGGAGCGGGAAGGAGCGCGTAGCTGAGCGCAGCTTGAGCAGCTGCTGCTACTCCGCCTCTCGCTGAGCGTTCTGGAAAGTTCCCTATTTTTTCTACTACTTATTAATACTTTGGGTTTAATTTTCTGTTTTTTCCTACTTCCTTAGGTTAGATGAGTAGACAATAGACTTTTTAACCTTTCTTCTTTTCTAATATAAGCTTTTAAAGGTATAAATTTCCCTGTAAACATTGCTTTAGGTGATCTAACAAATTTTGACATGTTGTGTTCTCATTTTTCTTTAATAAAATATTTCTTAAGTTCCTTGTGATTTTTTAAATTTTTAATTATTATGGGTACATAATAGTTGTATATCTTTATAGGGTACTACAAAAACAGGCATACAAAGTGATATAGGCATACAAAGTGAATTAATCAAATCAGGGTAATTGGGGTATCCATCACCTCAGGCATATAACATTTCTTTGTGATAGGAACATTCCAATTCCATTCTTTTTGTTATTTTTAAACTATATCTTATTGCTAATTATATTCACTTTGCTGTGTTATCAAATATTGTTCATTTTATCTAACTATATTTTTGCACCTATTAGCCATCCCCACTTTATCCCTCTCTCCATTCTGTCTTTCCCAGCCTCTGGTAACTGTCATTCTACTCTCTGTCCCAGTGAGATCAGTTGTTTGGTGCAAGTTTGTCTTTGGGAAGTACTTCAGAGTGTCTTCTCAGTCCAACCACTCAGCTGGTCCTCACTGGTTGTCATATAAAATCCACTTTTTGTTGCACGTCACAGTCCAATTGAGAAATGGTTTGTTGTTGGGTACAAGAAGAGAAGACGACGCTTCAAAATGATGATTTTTTTGATTTTTGGTCAGCTTATGAGGCACCCACTTATTGAGTTTTTTCACCTTTCCAATTTGCTTCAAATGTCGAACAACTGTAGAATGGTCAACCTTGAGTTCTTCAGCAACTTCTTGTGTGGTTGTAAGAGGATCACCTTCAATGATTGTTCTCAATTGGTTGTTGCCAACTTTTGATGGCCGACCACGGCACTCCTTATCTTCAAGGCTCTTGTCACCTTTGTAAAACTTCTTGAAACACCACTGCATTATAGGTTCATTAGCAGTTACTGGGCCAAATGCATTGTTAATGTTGTGAGTTGTCTCCACTGCTTTATGACCCATTTTGAACTCGAATAAGAAAATTGCTCAAATTTGCTTTTTGTCTAACATCATTTACCTAGTCTAAAATAAATATAAAATAAACAGCAAGTAATAAGTCATTCATCAGCAAAAAGATAATGTGAGAAATGTGCATTAAAGTGATATATAACATAACCACATTTATCTAAGAATGTATTCCATTATCAAATAGCAAATTTCAACAATGCTAAAACCACAATTACTTTTGCACCAACCAGATGCCACATAGATCTCTTACTTATCACAGAATACCTTGAAATAATGTTATGCTCCTTCTTGGATAATGTAAAAACCTTATAACAGTATAATTCCAATTTTCATTTCCATCCTTTGAATTATTATTTCCATTCATTTTAGTTTTACATGATTATAAATCCTAAAATACATTATTATTTTTGCCTTACATGGTCAATTATCTTTAAAGAACTTAAATAAGAAAAACTCTTTTATATTTAACCCAATATTTATCAGTTCCAGGGATCTCCATTATTTAGTGTTTATCTATGTTTTCATCTCTTGTCGTTTTCCTTTTGTCTGAAGAAGTTCCTTTAACATATCTTGTATTGCAGGTCTTCCTCTAAGCTGTTCCCTTCATTTGAAAATACCCAGACTTCCAGTTCCAAAATGACACTGTAGAAGCAAGCTGGCTTCATTCCCGCCTCCCAGAAAACCCCGAAGAAATATTAGCAGTAGAAATATTCCAGAACTCAAATATGAGGATGAGACAGTTCTGAGAGCCACAGAAAGTGAAAAAACTCTGGGAAGACCATAAGAGAATTCGACTTCCACATCTTTGAAACCCCTCCTCCCACTCTGTCTAGCACCAAGCACATGGAAAATTTCCCCCCAACTCACTGTTTCTGTAGTGAACTTTCTCTATACTGGAAAAAGTGCCCTGGAGGTGTACAACCAGATTCTCCACCACATTGGGTTCTCTGGCAGGAGACCTATCCCTATCTTAACTCATGGGAAGCATTGTCAGTACCTGAAGGGAGAAATACCCTGAGGACAGGCAGAGACTAAGGGAGGAGGTGGGACTACCATCCCTAGCTCTGGAAACTCTGATCTATGACTCAGCCAAAGGAGACACCAAATCAGATGGAGGTTAATCTCAGAGCTCCCCTGGGCACAAACCTCTAGCTAGACTTCCCATACTGCTGGGATATCCCATTTGGGAGTTCCTCTATTTGGGAAGGTCAGCACTCTGGTTGTTTATGAGAGCCAAGGTTAACCTGGGCTTCAGGTGCCAACTGAAGCCAAAAATGAAGGCAGCGATGTAGTGGTAAAGAACCTCTAAGCAGGCCGGGCGTGGTGGCTCATGCCTATGATCCTAGCACTCTGGGAGGCTGAGGCGGGCAGATGACTCAAGGTCAGGAGTTCGGAACCAGCCTGAGCAAGAGAAGCTTGCTCTACTAAAAACAGAAAAAAATTAATTGGCCAACTAAAAAAAAAAAAAAAAAAAAAACCTGTAAGCAAATATATTTGAAAAGCAATGAAAATCACCTACAAGATGGAGAAATTCACCTCAAAAGACAAAATCTAAGAATTACTGGTGTTCGGGAGGGAAGTGAGCAAGAACAAGGAGTAGGAAGTTTCTTCAAAACAAAAACAAAAACAAAAAACCCAGAAGACTATAAAACTTGAGAAAGATATAAATATCCAGGTACAGGAAGGTCAGATTTCATACCAAGTAAGACTACCCCAAGGCATATAATAATCAAACTCTCAAATATCAAGGACAGAGAGAGAATCCTAAAAGCAGCAAGAAAAAAAATCAAATAACATATAAAGGAGCTCCAAATTGTCTGGCAACAGACTTCTCAACGGAAACCGTACAGGCCAGGAGGGAGTGGAATAACATTTTCAGAGTGTGGGAAGAATAAACTGCTATCCAAAACTACTGTACCCAGCAATGTTATCTTTCAAATATGAAGGAGAAAGAAAGTCTTTCCCAAACAAACAAAAGCTTGCTGAGAGAATTTACCACCACCAGACACTGTCTTACAAGAAATGCTAAAGGAATTTCTTCAATCTTAAAGAAAAAAAAAAAAAACACTAACATGCCAAAAAACAAAACAAAACAAAACAAAACAAAAAAAACAAAGGTAAAAACCCACTGGCAAAATTAGGTACATGGACAAACCTAGAACTGTCTAATACTGTAATTGTGGTGTGCAATTCACTCATAACTCTAGTATGAAGCCCAAAAGACAAATCTATAAAAAACAGTAATAGCTACAGCAAGCAGCCTTTTAAAAGGTAGATAATATAAAATATATAAATGTAGACAACTAAAAGTCAAAATGTGGGAAGGATGTAGTTAAAGTGTAGGTTTTTCCCCTTTGTTTCTATTCTTGTCCTTGTGATTTAAAATAAGTTTTAATCTTTTTAAAATAACCTGTTTTATCTGCAAGATATTTTTGGATAGCCTCATGGTAACCACAATACAAAACCTGTAATACATTTACTAAAAATAAAAAGCAATGAATTAAAACGTACTACCACAGAAAATCAGTGAACTACACACACACACAAAAAGATAGTAAGAACGGAAGAGAGGAGTTATAAAACACCGAGAAAACAAGCAACAAAATGGTAATTGTAAATCCTTATGTGTCAATAATAACATTGAGTGTAAATAGACTCAATTCTCCAATTAAAAGGCATAGAGTGGCTGAATGGATAAATAAATAAGACCCAACCATATGTTGCCTACAAGAAACTCATTTCACCTATAAAGACACACATAGACTGAAAGTGAAGGGGTAGAGATAGATATTCCATGCAACTGGAAAGCAAAACAGAGCAGGAATAGCTATGCTTTTATTTGATAAAATAGACTACAAAAATCAAAGACTGTAAATGGAGAAAAAGAAGGTCACTATGTAATGATAAGGGAGTCAATTCAGCAAGAGTATATAACAATTATAAATATCTGTGTACCCAACACCAGAGCCCCCATATATCTAAAGCAAACATAAATAGTCCTAAAATGAGAGATAGACATGTATACAATAGTAGGGGAATTTGGCTCCCCACCTTCAGTATTGGACAGATCATCTAGGCAGAAAATCTAACAAAGAAACATGGAGTTAAACTACATGCTAGCCCTAATAGTGCTAACCGACATTTACAGAGCATTTTCACCAACTGCTACAGAATATTCATTCTTTTCATCAGTACGTGGAACATTCTTCAGAATAGACCATATATCTTAGGCCACAAAACAAATCCAAACAAATTCAAAAAAGTAGGAATCATATCAAGTATCTTTTCTGACCACAATGGAATAAAACTAAAAATCAATAACAAGAGGAAAATAGGAGGGACACAATTGTTGACTAGAAGCAGCCTGTGTGTGCCACTCTCAAGGAGAGGATGAAAGTTGCAGGTGGAGGTCCACCTACAGATGGGACTTCTTGGAGAGAGCATTGTGACACACTGGCGATGTAATGGCCACAATCAGTGGAGGAGAAGGTGACAGGGTGATGTACTTGGTGAGATTGGAAGGTACCTGGTGGAGGCATCCACATGTAGGGAAGGACAGGAGGAGAGAACCGAACCCTGGGACACCATGCTCCCTCCATGGATACTGTGGCCTGAACTATGAGAGGGCCCCACAGACCTTCAGACTGATCAGGGAGCTATTTGGAGTCTGGGCAGTGACATTTTGCTGGAGAGTAGACACAACAGGAAAACAATGATCTCTATTCCTAGGTCACTGCAGCTGATGCCGTTCTGAGCTCTCAGTTCTCAGGTCCAGATCACCTGGATTACACAGGACTTGGCTTTGCTGCAGCTGCCAAAACTTGCGTTGGGGAGGGAGCAGGGAGAGCAGATGCCCTTGTGCACCTGTGACTGGGAGCTGAGCACATCTCACCCTCACAGAGGAGTCTAGCAGAGTGGGCACTACAGACACCACCTGAGAAGCCCTGTGGTGACTGCCTTGGCAGGTCCCAGGCAAGGATAGAGTTCTAGCCACATAGTGGCCCACTTGCATGGCCCCATCCCTGAGGCTCCCACCAACCACCTGGTGGGAACCACCCTGGCAGTTCAATGCTTCACTGGGTACTTATTAGCCACTAGCCACAAGCCACCATTGCACCCATACCTGGCTAGAGTGAATGCCTGCAGCCTTAATACCCACAACCACTGTCTTGATGTCCTCATTCACCTGACACTGCCATCACCATGGGGAGATGTGGACAGAACAATCTCCTTCAATGCCTGTCTTTGTGGAGAGGGATTTGCCCAGGCCCCTGCCTGAGCTTCCAACAACAGCCTGGGGAACAACCCATCACTCTGCACAGAGATCAGCCAGCACCAGCTTGGACTGTGATAATCACAGGGACAACACAGAACTGATGCATTACAGGCTCCGAGTACATCTGTTCCCTCTTGCCAAGTCAATCTTCACAAAAGTACCATCTAGGGACCTCTCCTTTTTCTCACTAAGTAGGAGAGTTCCCAGCAAAGGAGAACAGGTGTACTACATAACTTTCTGCCCTGGGCTGACAGAAGAGATTTCACATGAGGAGAAACCAGCAAAAGAACTCTGGCAATATGAAAAAACAAACTAGTTCAACATCCCCAAGGGATCACAATGGATCTATAGCAATGGACCTCAACCAAAAGGAAATTGTCAAAATGTCAGAAATGGAATTCAGAATGTGGTTGGAAAATAAGATGAATGACATTGAAAGGAAAGTTGAAAAGCAACAAACTGAAGCTAAAAAGATATTTCAGGACATCAGTGAAAAAAATAAAAAATTCACAAAGAGCTAGACAATATAATAAAGAATATAACAGAACTCAAAGAAATGAAAGAGTTACCTGGGAACTTCAACTTACAGCAGAAAGCTTCAACAACAGGCTAGACAAAACAGAAGAAAAAATTGTAGAGCTTGAAGACAAGGCTTCAAATTAATTGAGTCAGTCAAAGATGTAGAAAGAAGAGTAAAGAAGAATGAACAATCACTGAGAGAAATATCAGACTATGTGAATTGAGCCAATATACCAATTATAGATATCTCTGAGGGAGAAGAAGAAAAAGCAAAAAGCAAAAAGCATGGAAAACCTGTTTGAGGGAATTATTGAGGAAAACTTCCCTGGTATCATCAGAGATTCAGGTATCCAGATACAAGGTGGTCATCAAACACCGGGAAGATTTATAGCAAATAGGACATCTGCAAGACACAGTCATCAACCTGGCCAAAGTCAAAAGGAAGGAGAAAATTTTACAAGCAGCAAGATGAAAGCAGCAACTAACCTACAAAGGAAAACCCATCAGGCTAATAGCAGACTTCTCAGTAGAGACCTTTTAAGCCAGAAGGGATTGGAGCCCCATTTTGTCTTTACAAACAGAAAAATTGTCAGCCAAGAATTTTGTGTCCTGCAAAACTAAGTTTTATAAATGATGGGGAAATAAAGACTTTTCAAGAGAAGCAAACAGTAAGGGAATTTGTGAATACTAGGCCTGCCCTACAGGAAATACTTCGAAGTACAACAGATGCCCACCAGTGTAAAAACACCTGAAAGTTAAAGCTCACAGCTCTTGTAAAACAATAGCATAATAAGGAAAAAACACCAAGGTATCATCCAACATGATGAACAGAACAGTATCTCACATATCAACACTAACACTGAACATGAATGATCTTATTATTCCACTTGAAAGACACAGACTGTTATCCTAAGTGAAGTATCTCACAAATGAAAAAACAAATACCACATGTACTCACTAATAATTGGGAGCTAAATGATGGGCATACAGGCACAAAGAGATGTAAAGGACAATGTTTCCATGCAAAAACAGGGGGTGTGAGGAGGATCGGGGTAAAAACTGTTCAGTACAATGTACACTATGATGGTGATGGGCACACTAAAAGCCCCAACAAGTATTATACAAAGTATCCATGTAACAAAAACATTTGTACCCCCTTAATATTTTGAGAAATAAATATGGTCAAAGAAATAATAAGAGGAGCCTTGGAAACTTTACAAAGGAGTGGAAATTAAACAATATGATACTGAATAACCAATGAATTGACCAATGGGGCAATGAAGGAATTATGAAGGACATTTTCTTTCTTTTTTTTTTTTTTTTAGTAGAGACAGGTCTCTCTCTTGCTCAGGCTGCTCTCGAGCAATTGCCCAAGCAATCCTCCTGCCTCAGCTAGAGTGCTAGTCTTACAGGCATGAGCCACTGCACCCAGCCAAGAAGGAAATTTTCAAATTTCTTGAAACAAATGAAAATGGCAGTACAACATACCAAAATAAATGGGATACAGAAAAAGCAGTACTAAGTGGGAAGTATATAGCAATAAATAGTTATGTCAAAAAAGTATAAAGAATTTAAGTAACTTAACAATACACTTCAAGGAACTAGAAAAGTAAGAACAAACCAAACCCAAAATTAGTAGAAGGGAAGAAATAACAAAGATCAGAGCAGAAATAAATGAAGTTGAGACTAAAAAGAAATACAGATCAATGAATTGAAAAGTTGGCTTTTTGAAAAGAAACAATATTGACAAAACTTTGGCTAGACTAAGAAAAAAGAGAAGACCCAAATAAATAACATTAGAAATGAAAAATGAGACGTAACAACTGAGACCACAGAAATACAAGGAGTAATTGGATACTGTTATGAGCAACTATACCTCAATAAAACTGGAAAACCTAGAAGAAATGGGCACATCCAACCTACCATGATTAAATCATGAAAAAACTGAAAACCTCAATAAGCCAATAACAAGTAATAAGATCAAAGCTGTAATAAAAAGGCTTCCATTAAAGAACATCCCAGGACCCAATGGCTGCACTGCTGAATTCTATCAAACATTCAATGAAGAACTAATACCAATTATACTCAACCTATTAAAAAAATTTGAAGAGGAGGGAATGCTTCTAAACTCATTCTACAAGGCCAGCATTACCATGATGCTGAAACTAGACAAGGGCCTAATGATAAAAGAAAACTACAGGCCAATATCACTGATTAAATATAGATACAAAAATTCTCAATAAAATACTAGCAAACTGAATTCAACAACATATTTAAAAGATCATTCACCATAATCAAGTAGAATTCATCCTAAGAATGCAAGGATAGTTTAACATATGCAAATCAATAAACATGATACATCACATTAAGAGCAAAAACCATATGATTATTTCAATAGGTGCTGAAAAAGCATTGAATGAAAGTTAACATCCCTTTTTGATAAAACTTTCATCACACTGGGTATAGCAGGAACATACCTCAAAATAATAAAGCCCAAATGTGACAAACCCACAACTAACATCATACTGAACAGGGAAAAATTAAAGGCCTTTTTGCTAAAATCTGGAAATAGATAAGGATAACCATTTTTAACACTTTTATTCAATAGCATACTGGAAGTCCTGAAAGGAAGAAGTCAAATTAGCCTTGTTCAAAGATGACTGATCTTATACTTAGAAAAACCTAAATACTTCACCAAAAACCTCTTAGAGCTGGTAATGAATGTCCCGTAAAGTTGCAGAATACAAAATCAACATACAAAAAATCAGTAGCGTTTATATACAGCAACAGCAAACAATCTGAAAAAGAAATCAAGAAAACAATCTCTTTTATAATAGTTACAAAGGCTATAAAATACCTAGGAATCAATTTAGCCAAAGAAGTAAAAGATCTATACAAGGAAAACTATAAAACACTGATGAAAGAAATTGAAGAGGACACACAAAAAAATGGAGAGATATTCCATGCTCATGGATTGGCAGAATTGATATTGTTAAAATGACGATATTACCCGAAGCAATTTACAAATTCAATTCAATCTTATGAAACTCTCAATGACATTCTTCACAGGAATAGAAAAAAATCCTAAAATTTATATGGAACCACAAAAGACCCCACATAACCGAAGTAGTCCAGAGCAAAGAGAACAAAGCTGGAGGCATCACACTACCTGACGACAAAATTTACTGCAAAGCTATAGTAAATAAATGAGCATGGTACTGGTATAAAAACAGACGCACAGATCAATGGAACAGAATAGAGAACCCAGATATAAATCCATGCATTTACAGCCAACTCGTCTTCTTGGCAAAGATGCCAAGAACATACAATGGGGAAAGGACAGTCTTTTAAAAAAATGGTGCTGGGAAAATTGGATAACTATATACATAAGAATAAAACTAGGTCCCTATCTCTCACCATACACAAAAATCAAATCAAAATGGATAACAAGGCTGGGCATGGTGGCTCATGCCTGTAATCCTGGCACGCTGGGAGGCCAAACCAGGAAGATCGTTTGAGCTCAGGAGTTCAAGACCAGCCTAAGCAAGAGTGAGACCCTGTCTCCACTAAAAAAAAAAAAAAAAAAATTGAAAGAAATTAGCTGGACAACTAAAAAAAAAAAAAAAATATATATATATATATATATATATATATAATTAGCCGGGCATGGTGGCACATGCCTGTAGTCCCAGCTACTCAGGAGGCTGAGGCAGGAGGATTGCTTGAGCCCAGGAGTTTGAGGTTGCTGTGAGCTGGGCTGATGCCACAGCACTCACTCTAACCTGGGCAACAAAGCAAAAAAAAAAAACCTTTTACATCTGAATATGGTAAGATTACGTTACACCTTTTATTAAAATTCCAATGGCGTAAAGATTCAAATATTAAAAAATCCATGAAAAAGTAGGATGAAAATGTAAGATTATATAAATATTTATACAATCTTAGAATGGGTAAGGTCTTTCTATAAATGACATCAATGTCTCAAATCATAAATGAAAGAAAATATATCTACACGAGTCTAAAACTTCTGTGTGGTTAAAAAAAAATCCCTAAGTACACACAGCTTGGGAAAAGTACTTGTAACATGCATGATAAAGGATAAATATCCTTTATGTATAAAAAGTTCTTATAAAGAAATAAAAGAAACACTGGAACAGGAAAATGGGCAAAAATAATTGGAAATTAGCAAAATAATAAATACAAATGGCTAATATAACTTTATTATCAGTATTCAGATAAATAGAAATAAAAAGAGCTCTCGGGTTGGCAGAAACTAAAGTCTGACAATACTTTGCTAACAAGGTCTACTAGTAGTGTTGGTGAGAATCTAAACAGGTACACTACTAACCTTCTGGGGGCATTTGAACAACACACATGAACATTTTATACATGCTTACCCTCTGCTTTACCTACCACACTCCATCCTTAGGAAATAATGGGACAAATTCACTAAAATAATCTCTATTTTATATCTCTGAACATCTCTAGGATGTTCATCATAGTATTGTGTATAACAGCAAAACACTAATGCCCACTATGGGGATGGGTAAATTAAACAGGGTACAGTTATGCAATGGAAAACAGTGTGACTGTTATCGATGATGATACAGATCTGTATGTATTGACATGCCAATATGTCTATGATATACTAAGTGAAAAAAAGCCACCATGCATGGGGAAAAATAGAAGGAGAGAAACCAAAATGTTAATAGTGATTCCTTATTTCTGCATCATGAGGTCATGGATCATCTTTATTTTCTTGCCTAGACATGCTTATATTTTTCAAAGGGCATTCGTTAATTTTATTGTCTGAAGAAAGAATCAGAACTATTTTTAACAAGGTACCTTTGATTGATGATATCTTCAGTTTCCTGCATCAAATCCTCTTCCAGATATATTGAGAAAGCCTAACTTAAAAACTTACGACACAGGAATTCCAATCTGAACAACTAAAAGAATCAGTAATAGTTATGTGATAGCTGAACTATCACCAAAGAAAAGAAAGTTTTAGCTAACTGCTTAAAGTCACTGTTAAAGGCAAACTGGTTCCAGGGGAAGAAAGGCTTCTAAAATGATTCAATGATCAGTATTACAAAGATGACAGAAGGAATAATAAGCCCAACTCCAAACGTCATGGAGTTTGCCAATTGCTA
>CAUYRT010011086.1:0-17992 GCA_963574885.1 Lepilemur ruficaudatus | reverse complement strand
CCTTCTGCCTCAGCCTCCTGAGTAGCTGGGACTACAGGCACGCGCCACCATGCCCGGCTAATTTTTTACATATATTTTTAGTTGTCCAATTAATTTCTTTCTATTTATAGTAGAGACGGGGTCTCGCTCTTGCTCAGGCTGGTCTTGAACTCCTGACTTTGAGCGATCCACCCGCCTCGGCCTCCCAGAATGCTAGGATTACAGGTGTGAGCCACTGAGCTCGGCCTTGAACCATTTTCTTAATTAATATGGTGTGAGGTGGGGATCAGGGATAAAAATCTAGGAAAGTACTTAGTAAAACTATTTTTTAAAAAGGCTTAGATGGCCATGAAGTTTGGGAGAACAATTATAGCCTATGGCTTAACTTCCATAAGAACATTAACAGAAGCATAAATCTCTACTGATTTTATAAAGTCTCATGGTGATTTTTCCATGTTTATCGATTTTGGATTTTTTTAATTAAATGGGATCAAATAAAACTACTTTAAAACAATAGAGCAATCACGTAAATCCAAATATTGTCACCAGATGTCTCAATAAATAATTCTTAAGATTCATTGGCTTAATGTGCAATAAATTTCTTAGACATAGTTCCCTTAAAAATGATACACAGTATATAGTTTTCTCCATTCATAAATAGAATAATTTCTCTTCTCAAAATTCTCCCATCTAGTTTGCCAATATCTTATCAAAGAGCCATACTGGTTTTCTTTTCAAAAGGTAAGAAATTTGTTCTATTTAATTTGCTTGTGAAATAATGTTTTAGGCTTAAGCAACTCATCACTTGTCTTTATTTGGTTGTCAGTTGTTCCTTGTCAGAACTTAATTCAACATTAAACTTTAATAGCCTTAATGAAATAAAACAATTATGTTAGAAAAACATTCTCTAGTGTTTAAACAGACAATATTAATTAACCCCATTGAGTAGAATACCAATTTTGCTACTAGAAGAAAAATATCAACAACAGCAACAGTAACACTTACTGGATATTTACCATGCATGAAGCGGTGTTCTAAATGCATTACATGTATTGACTCATTTAATCCTCTCAACAGTACTGTGGCAAGGGAATTACTATTTTTACAGATAAGGAAACAGGCATAGAATGATCACGTAACCTGCATAAGGGCAAGTGCCAGGAAGTTAGGAATCGAATTTAGGTAGTCTGTTCTCAAAGCTCATGCTCTTAACCACTTCACTATACTGCAGCTGATTTGTTCACTTCTATGTGCCAAGAAAAATAAATTTCTATTCAACATTTGACTTTTTACAGGTGCTTATAATGACGTTGTTCCTTTATGGTCAAGATAAATGATAGATTAACATGTCTTTAAAGAATGTCATCTTTTGTACTTTAGCATCTTAACCTTATACATAAGAACTTAGACAAATTTAATGCCTTTTATCAAGATAATGATGCCTATACCTCAAGCCAGAGGGTCAATATATTAATCGTATCATACTATAAATGTAAAGCTAATGTAATATACTTTGTAGATTAGTAATCTCAAATGCTAAATCATGCATTCTATAAATTCAGAAGTAGTAATTAAATTCACTGAGCACCAAAAAAATAGCCACATTAAAGATGGTGACACAAAAAATAAAATTCACAGAGACAATGAGGTTAAAGAGAAACTTTGGACTTAAAGACCACCAACACAGCATAATAAACTTGAAGAAGATGGTGTACCTGATACATACTACTTTAAATACAGAATCCTGTAGATACATATTTTTAAAAATCCTTTATTTTAGCAGCCAATCATGTTTTTCATATTCAAAAAATCCTAATATAGATAAAAGTGGAGCTATTCTGTCTCAGCAGGAAAACGTGGAGCTTTGTTTGCTCAATTTTCCTCTGCTTCAACCCATGGCAGCCCAAGATACCTTACTGCTGTTTTTCTACAATCACTCCTATTATTTATATAATCATCAATTCTACTCTGCATACAGCTGATAATTCTTCCTAAAGCACAGATAGATTGTTTTTTCCAAAAATAGCATTTTCACATTCTTGTAATAGCTTGGATTGATATGATACTTTATATAGTTGGTTCTCCGTATCTGTGGGTTCTGCACACGTGGATTCAACCTTGAATGAAAAATAATCAGGAAAAAGAAGGATGGTTGTGTCTGTATTGAACATGTACACTTTTTCTCACCATCATTCTCTAAACAATACAGTATAACAACTATATTTAGCATTTATGTTGTATTATTATAAGTAATCTAGAGATGATTTAAAGTATATGGGAAAATGTGTGCAGGTTATATGCAGATACTAGACCATTTTATTATAAGGGACTTGAACATCTGTGGATTTTGGTATCCGAGGAGGGTCCTGGAATCAATCCCCCATGGCTACTGAGGGAACGACTGTAATTTACAAAGAGCTTTTAGGTTCATCCATTACCTCATTAAAACCTCAAAACCACCTATGCAAGTAGATATGACAGGTTATTTGCTCCATTTTACAGATCCCAGATAAGTGACAATGAAAGCCCAACCCACATGAGATACTATATTTTAGAGTCAGGACTAAAATTCGTATCTACCTTCTAAGCTAGTACTCAAAACTTCTCTAATCTTTAGCCAGCAATTCAAGGCATTTCATAATATGGTCCTCCCTGATTTACATTTCTAACCTCATCTCCCTTAATCTGTGAGAACTGTATTTTAACTACCGTGTTGCCTGCTTACCTTCATGAGTACTATCATCACTAAGACTGTACCATGTAGCGGTTAAGAGCATGAACTCTGGAGCCAGACTAGCAAGGTTTGAATACCACCTTCCTCCACTTAACTAGCTATGTGACCTAGGGGAAGTTAGATAACTTTTCTTTTTTTTTCTACAGATAGAGATGGGGTCTCACTGTGCTCAGGGTGGTGTTGAACCCCTGAGCTGCAGCTATCCTCCCACCTGGGCCTCCCAGAAAGCTAGGATTACAGGTGTGAGCCACCGTACCCGGTCTAGATACCTTTTCTTTGTCACTATTTCTTCAACTGGAAAGTGTGAAAAAAAAAAATAAACCTGCTTCACAGAATAGTTATAAGTATGAAATTAGTTAATAAGATGCAAAAGACTTAGACCAGTGCCTGGCACATAGTCCAGTGTTTACTTTTATTACATTATTACTACTGAACACCTATGCATAAAGCACTGCCCTAGGTACTGAGTGTATAAAAGAGTAAACGATAGTTCCTGTTTACAGAGGGTTTTAATTCCACTTGGAGAAATAAAACATATTCTTAAAAAAATGTTTTTACAAAGACCAAAATGGTGGAAAGCCCCACAGGTTAACATGTAAGTACTAAGTAAACAGTAGAAAAGGATGTGATATAAAAGTTCACAGAAATGAGTAAATTCTGACATTTGGAGATGTGGGAGAAAAACTCCAGATACCTTTTTTTTAAAAAAATGAAGATAGCATGAGCTTTCAGGACATAAAAATCTTATTCTTTTCCCTGTTCCTCCTTTATGACTTTCTTTAACCTTCCTATGCTTGTATGGGCAACTGGGCTAAGAAAGTTGTTTTCTACCAAGCACAAATATGTGCACATTTCACAAATTCAAAGCCATTCGTGTACATTCTATTTACTCTATTACACTAAAACTAGGAGAAGAAACATTCATTCATTTAAAACAAAAATTTTAAAAACTAGAAATACTACAGAGCAACTATAAGAAAACTTCATGTTTAAATATTGCCTCAGTCATTATGAAAATTTAGCTTTAATTCTACAGATATATTCAATAATCAAGTTTCAAGTAGTACATTTGGTGTATTATTAGGACCTTTAAAGGTGAGAAATTAGGATTAAAATTAAAACATGAAGCATGAATTCAGGGTGCTAGAAAGAAAATTCTGAAGGAAAAAAAACAAAACAAATAAAAAACTGATAATTTTTAGAAGGACATACTTAACCCAGACCATTCATCATCGATATAGGGTTGATTACGGCTAACATCCCACTGATAATCAGAAGTGGTAGACTGAGAAACTGGCTCAGCAGTAGACCCTTAAATGAAAAACGAATGCAATAAAATTAAAAAATGGAATTTCCTAATGATGTTTCATAATAATAGCTCTATACTTTGCACACGGAGACTTTATTATTTTTTTAAATTTCTCCTACAAGGAAAAATTCAGACATTAGAAAAAGGTTTACGTTAAAAAGAAAAGTACAGTTGAGGGTGATTTTAAATTAACTATGATAATCACTTGATCTAATTCATTGATCAGAAATATATTTTTTCCCTAGTACCAATCCATCAGGATTTTGTCTTTTATAATATATACGTCAAGGTAGTTATCTACACATTTTGAGAAGTCAAATTGTTTTTTATCTTTAATGAAAAATAAAAAAACATAAAAGAAATCTCTGCTATTGATCATATTAGTCCTGGATGTTCAGGGTATGCCTATATCCTTAGAACCCAGAAAAAGAGAACTAGAAAATGTGTGAGTTAGCTAGAACTATCAGGCTAAGGCAAGTTAAAGAAACAGGTGATTATTTAGACAAGTGGGGCAGAGAAGCCAAAGAAACAAAAGAGTTGCTGGAGGTTTAGAGACTAAGTTTATCAAGTTCAGATGCATTTAAAGAAAACAGAATATTATCTTCTAAGTTTTGTCTGTTTTTATTTTTGGGGTGTGTGTGTGTGGGGGGGAAGTAGATGGGGTGAGAGTGGGTTCATACAGTCCTTAGGAATCTGATGAATGCTATGGAGGCCTACTTTCAGAACTTAATATAAAATTTTGCACATAGTCTTTGGGGCATATCAGTTCATAGATGCCAGGTCAAAAAGCCTTGCTCTACAGATATGAATTTATTTTAGAATGTAAGTGTAAAGCAATGGTTCTTCATCAGGTATATATATATATACCCTAGATCTTCTGAATCAGACTTTCCATGTGTACTGCAGTCCTTAGATGATTCTGATATTCACTTTGGATTCAGAGCCACTGATACGAAGAAATGGTTAAGAAAAAATACATGGCTAATATAAAACTTATATACAATCACTTTCTACCATCAGAGTCCTTACCAATTTATACATTTCTACTTGGTTGTAGATGATCTTCCTAGCATTCCACTAATATGATAACTGCCTGATATATATACATAATAGTTATATATTTTAATGTAAATTTTAACAAATAACAGTAATCCTATAAAATTTATATATAATTAGTATATTAGTTGCTTAGGAGCACTACTGTCAATAGTGGTGCTTATTCCTTTAGTGGCTTATGCTGCTTTCTCTGAATATATGAAGAGAATAGCATGTGTGTTGTACAAAGTCACCAAAAGAGGGAGACAAGGAACTTGTCCTTCTGGAACTGAAATGTGGTCTGTGAGATTAGGGTTTGGCAATCTACGACCTGTAGACTCAAATCCAACCATCCAGTTTCTGCATGATGCATGAGCCAAGAATAGTTTTTACATTAAAAATTTTTTCTTTATTTTAATAGATTTAGAGGACCATTTTTAAATGGTCAAAAAAAACAACAACAAAAAAAACCAAAACAAAAAAAGCACCAGAAGAATTATTTTGGAACCAGACACAGTCATTTGCTTATGCATTGTCTCTGGCTGCTTTCCTATTACAATGGAAGAGTTAAGTACCTGCAAAGAGACAGTACGGTCCACACAGCCTAAAATATTTACTATCTGGCCCTTTATAGAGAAAGTTTGCTGACCTCTGCTCTAGGCTAGTGATTCTAGATACTGCAGAACTACACAATTAGTAAACTGGGTCCATAAATTCCAATGTGAACCAGGTACTGCAAACTAAACAATGTCTCCCACATTTATGTAATATTTGTTAAATATACATAGCTTCTAGATGATTAATAAGTGGCATATGCATTTAAGTAACGCTGAATTGAAAGAAGTTGTGTATTTTGTGTAATTGTGTATTTTCTAAATCAACGGATACTCAAAGTAGAGTTTTTAAGCGGAGGTCCACAAAAATCTGACAGGCTTAGCTAGAAACTCATAAGGGTGAATAGAAATAAAATGCCAAATTGCAACTAGCAGTATGGTAGGAGAATACTAGTAACAGAAGAAGATGATCCATGAAGGGAAGGCCTTCCATACATATTTATCTGTGTGCCAATGAGCTGTGTGATCTCAGGCCACAGATTTTTTTCTTTACTTTCCTAAAGAAAGGAACTAAGCCACTTGTGCATAAGAATTTAGGTCTTCTTCTCTCCCTGCTTTTTAAAGGCCTCTGCCACTTTATGTATCTATTACTTATGTTACTAGCAATATTTGTTGCAGTTGAGTTTTTCAAATAACAAACACTAAAATTAAACAAAATTTTTTTGTTAACTAAATGAAAGACTGTTTTCACATACCAGAAACAGCAGAGTTAAGTGTGAGAGATGCAAAAGAAGCAGAATTCTGTTCAGAGGTATTCATTCCCCTATCCACACTAGACCAAGCAGCTGTTAAAATAAAGAACGTCACTTGGAACCTTCAATTTGCAATGAGACTTGAAAGATATGTATAGATTTAAAACTATGATAACAATATTTAAAGATAACCTTAGAGATTAGAACCACTTAAGACAACAATAGCCAACTATTTATTGGATATCTATCATGTGGCTGAGCCCCTTACATCAGCCACTTCCAATTCTTATGGGAACCCTGCTAGGCAGTTTCAAGCAGTTAAGTGACTTGCTGATAGCTAGAAAACAACTGGAACTCAAGTCAATTTTCAAAATCTATGCTCTTTCCACTATATCAAGCTATCTTATTATCAATCATAATTAAGCAACTACTTTAGGCCAGGCACTGAACTTGGTACTTGACGTTCATTATAATCAATCGTCATAATTAAATATGAAGTCATACAGGTTGAATAACTAGCCTAAATGTCCATAAAAGGATTCATACCTAATAGATCTGTCTGAGCTAGTCCCTGCTCATTTCTCTATACCATGCTACCTTCTCAATACTTGTAAGACATTTCCTTCTTATACATGAGTTATTTTAAAGAAACCTCCATGAGACTTGTCAACCTGTCTCTTCTCAGTGATCCACTGCAAACCTAATATAGTCCCTTTCAATTTCAACAAAGGTCCTAATCCACCTAGGCAAGAACTCTAACCTGCTGCTTAATTTAAACTGTAGCAAAATTAAGTAAGTACCATCTAATGTATGTCCTAATTGTGAAACACTACATAGCTTTTATAAAACTGCAAATATCCCAAAAGGTCACAGTTCCTAACATTACTCCGTAAAACTTGACCATTTCTTTTATAGCACAAAAATCCATGCTTTCTTCTCTGCTAAAAATGAGAATGGGAATTTAGGGAATGCTTCTTTCAAACAAATTTTGATACTTCCATCCATTTTTGGACATGGCAGGAGGATTGGAGAGTAAGCTTAAAAACAGTACCAGTAAATGATCGAGAGTTTGATTCTTGAGGGTGTTAGCTTTTAAAAAAGTGATAGGGAGCTAGGTGCAGTGGCTCATGCCTGTAATCCCAGCACTTTGGGAGGCTGAGGAAGTAGGACTGTTTAAGGCCAGGAGTTTAGGACCAGTCTGGACAACACAATAGGACCCTGTTTATACAAAAGAATAAAAAAATTAGCCAGGCATGGTGACAAGTTCCTGTAGTCTTAGCTATTTGCAAGGTTGAAGCAGGAGGATCACTTGAGGCCAAGAGTTCAAGGTTGCAATGAACTATGATTATGCCACTGCACTCCAGTCTGAGTGACAGAGTAAGACCCATCTCTATAAATTAATAAGTAAAAAAGTGATAGGAAAAGCTAACAACAAAGAAAGAAACAGTTTTTTCTACTAAACACTAAAAACTTTCTAGTGTCTATTCTCCTAAATTAAATAAACAAAAATGTCTGCAATAAGCACGAGAAAAAACTGTATTTAACAAACAAGAAATTATCACTTGATCAAAAAATAATACAGTAAGAGGCCATTAGACAAATGGGCAAAGAACATGAACAGACAATTTATACAAGAAACAGAAATGATCAAGAAAGTTGTAGAGAAAATATCCACTCTCATTAGTGATTTTAAAAGTTATCCAAAACAATTTATGTATTTTTTTGCTTATCAAATTACAAAAGATTAAATAAAAAAATACTCAACTTTGATAAGTATATCATAAATGGACACTTATACGGATGCTTACAGTATAAATTAAAACAACTCTCTTAGGATGTACTTAGACAATATGTAGTAGAGCATTATAAACATCCATATTCCCTTTAATCCAATATCACTCCCAACACTCTGTCCTAAAAGCAAATATATTCAATACTGTATTATCTACAATGGTTTAAAAAAAGAAAAATAATTTCTCCAATAATATGTGAATAGTTAAGTGAATTATGGTATGCTTACACATTATATGGTCAATATATAAAAATACAAACAGTGAGGAAAATGTTTTGTTACAATGTTAAGGGGTGGGGAAGGAATATAAAAATGCATATCCAATTTGAGTTATGCCAAAAACAAAAAACAAAAACAAAACTATACACAAGAGGAGAGGAAAAAAGACCATAAAGAACTAAGAGTGGTTGTCACTGGGTGGTATGACGGTAACAATGGGGTTTTCCTTATTTTTTTGCAGTTTTCCACATGTAACACGGATTTCTTCTCCATAATACACGCACACCTGAAAATTAAGTTGCTTTTAACTTGATGGCTGTCAATAGAAAAAAGCTTCTCAACTACTATTCTTTATCATTAAAATTCAGGGGAAAATTTAATTATAAATAGGTACTTTGCAGACTATAAAATATGAATGAATGCTATAAACTGTACTTCCATTTACTATTTTTATTTAGACTCAGGAGAACTGCTGAAATTAATCAAAAACTCTATTAACACATTACATGTATTACATCACTGAGAATACACAATTATACTGGTTAGCTACATTGATAATCATGTGATAAAGTATGTAAAAGCACTAGGTAAAGAGTAGATGATAAATATTGTTATTTACTTATTTAGTTCCCACTTTGCTCCGCAAAAAGGATCTAAGGTTAATTATTATTATAATATTTCTGTATGACATTACTAATTTTTCTATTCGTGAGGTATTCTCTTCCTGGAAAATTAAAAACGTGTAAGATTAGCAATTTCAAACAAACTTAAATTTTTCCAACAGTTCTTACCAATGTCAGAAAATATTGAACGGTCACTCCAATTCCTTCCCCAGTCTTTTCCATTTGAATTAGCATCTCCAGTGTCTTGACTCCAAGCAGATGGCTCAGTTTTCCTCTTGCCTGCAGAAGCAGTTGAAACAGAGTTCCACTTCTCCTCACCTGCACTGATCTGTGAGGAGGGTTTTATAGACTTTTCATTCCAGCCTCCTCCATTGACAGTGAGGTTTTCATTCAATCCTGAAGAAACTTAAAGAAAAGAAAATACAGATTAAAAACAGGTACATGACTTGTTGTTAAAAGTGGGATATTTTAAAATCTCTATGACTGTTCAACTTATATTTATCATTCCCCTATTGTCCTTTAAATACCTTGAGCTTTAAAGATAGAAATACATTTTAAAGTGACATGACCACCATAGATGCCTTAAATTTATTTATTTTTTTTTTTGTTTTTTTTTTTGATACAGAGTCTAACTCTGTTGCCCGGGCTAGAGTGCCGTGGCATCCAGCCTAGCTCACAGCAACCTCAAACTCCTGGGCTCAAGTGATCCTTCTGCCTCAGCCTGCCGAGTAGCTGGGACTACAGGCATGCGCCACCATGCCCGGCTAATTTTATATATATATATTTTTAGTTGTCCAGTTAATTTCTATTTTTTTAGTAGAGATGGGGTCTCACTCTTGCTCAGGCTAGGCTGGTCTCAAACTCCTGACCTTGAGCAATCCTCCCGCCTCGGCCTCCCAGAGTGCTAGGATTACAGGCGTAAGCCACCACGCCCGGCCCATGTCTTAAATTTAATCAGAGGTTTGAAGGTAACATATATATTAGCGAAGTTTTCAATAGCAGAACGACTTGCTCAAAGGAAGTACGACAGAGCAAACAGAAAAATGACACATTCTGGAATACTCACCCACTAAGAATATGAAGATTTCTCCTTAGATACATGTTCTTTCCTTAAATGTTTACATATATTATGTATAAGGCAGTAATTCTAAAACCTGGCTGCACATCAAAATCAACTAAGACATTTCTTAAAAATAGACTCTGGAGCCTCAGCCCAGACAAATTAAAATCAGAGTCTCTGTGGTGGAAACCAGGCATCAGTATGTATATATGTATGTATGTATGTGTATGTTTGTATACATGTTTCTTTTCATATGTGTGTGTATGTGTTGTTTTTTTAAAACTTCCTAAATGATTGTGATGTGTAGCCAGGATCAAGAACCACGGGCACAAAGGAAGCTACCAGTGCTAAGAACAAGCACTGAACAAGCCTGAAACAGGAAAGTGCTTTTTTCATTTCTGTATTTATGTTTTACTACAACACTTTTGTTTTCAGGTCAGCAATACATTATTTAATTCAATCTTTATTATAAATGAGTAAATAAAATGTATTTTCTATTTGGGAAGCACTAAAAAATCTCAAACTATAGTCCGTTTATTGTGAAATATTTGATACTGTATCAAGGAAGCAGTTTAAAAATTATAAGAATTTAGGCTTTTTCTGAATATGTAAGAGTAAAGTCTTTTATCCCGTACACCTATATTAAACCCATGTCTAACAAAGATCCTTCTTCTTTACTGGATTAAGTGATATAAGAATCAAAACTGCATATAAACTACTACTGAAAGAATGTTTTTATATATGGGGGAGAAAGACTAGAATATACCAAAGACTGTTAGAAGTGGGTGTAATTTTCTTTTATTTTCCAAAATCTCTGGACTATGATTATGTTTCCTTAGTAATTAAAAATCATTTTTAAGACTTTTTCTTTCCTTCTGCATCATTCATATGAGGAAAGAGACATGTATATAATTTTCTATTTTGATGGGCCTTCAATTTAAGTTACATGTAATTTCTCTCACCCTGAAGTGTAGAATCTCCTTTTCCAGACTTAAAGTTGCTAACTTGAACATTTAGATGAGAATCACCTG
The DNA here is from genome assembly GCA_963574885.1 of Lepilemur ruficaudatus. Classification (NCBI taxonomy): domain Eukaryota; kingdom Metazoa; phylum Chordata; class Mammalia; order Primates; family Lepilemuridae; genus Lepilemur; species Lepilemur ruficaudatus. The sequence goes on along the minus strand of CAUYRT010011086.1, from coordinate 6,904 downwards.
GTTGAAATAGAAATAAAGTTTATTTAATACTAAGTAGGCCACTATGCACATTAAATTAGGAGTAACATACAAATTAATTTTTACTTATTATCTATAATAAATTGTTCCTTCAAGTGCTAAATTCTTCCATTGGAAAAAAGTCAATTTTACAATATATTTCACATGTCTTTAAGGACTTGAGTTCTCTAGTTACCATATTCTTAGTCAACTAAAATGCTAATCAAGAACCCAGAAAACTGCTTAAGCACAGATAGAGTTTGCTATTCTCTAACAGTTATCATGATTCTTTTAAGTAGGAACTGGAGCACTGGGCTCTGTAATTGGATTCAACTTTGTCACCTCTCAACAACACCTGCTGCCTTTTCAACAATCCTGGAAGCAAACACATCAACTTAGGACAGATCTTTGCCAGTATTTGGGACCAGGACTTAGGAAATATGGCAAGAGGTGAAAATATATAACACAAAAATACTATTTCTCTGACACTAAAAGGCATAATGATCACAACATATGAGAAAACCAGCAAGACATATGATTGTGCTAGCATGGAAGGCATGCTCAAGACAGTGAAAAAGAATCACCAACAAAAATACTAAAGCAAAGTTGGTATGTGACAGTGAAAACGGATTCAGAAGTCATTGCTATAACATGGCAATACATTCCACCAAATTATCAAGCAAAACAGTAAAAGGTAACAAGGCTAAGAAAGTGAGATCCAGAAATAACTTAAGGATGGGGAGGTGGGAAGGTCATTAACAAAAAGATGAAGGAAGGATAAGCCAATGCCTTGAGGCAAGTTGAATAGTATCACTTTGCAGATGCCAGGGTAAAAATGATGGCAATGTAAAGAGGTACCAAGAAGCCATCAGTATTGGATAGTATGAACATCTGAAATACTTGGGAGGAAGAACATTAGCTCATAATCTTTGAAATTCTGGTCTAGCTTTATCAAACACCTATGGCACTCTCAAAAAGCTGGGGGGTGGGGTGGGATAAGAAATCCAGACATGACCTGCACTAACCAGAACATGCTTGTTTCATCTTTAAATGAAAGCGTCCAACATGCAGAATGATGATAAATTATTTCATTTAGTAAATGTCTTATCCTGTAAGAAATGGAGATGCAAGAGAGTTGCAGTAAAGTAATACACACGAGGAAAAGAGGTAACATCATTTTCTCATGTGACTCAAGGCAGAAAGGCAAATTTTAATTTAATAGGCCATTCATTAGGCAATATGTAACAAGTAACACTGCTGGTATTAGGTAAACCAATACATGGTTCACAATACTCTCACGAAGAAGGGTATATCAGCACAATGATGTTAAGCAGTTCAAAACAGTCAGGTTTTGACATAATATTTTGTACATCTGAATAAAAGGAGTTTGATTTGATGTACCACTCTTATGTTCCACTAATATACCTTTATTCTTCTTGGAACCAACAGGAAATGATGCAGTTGTAAGTTGCTCGGTGGTAACTGTGATGGTATTTTCTATCCCAGGGATAGTTGAATCCAATGAACCAGAATCAGTCATCACCTTATCACGTTTACGCTGCTGTCGTTTCTCTCTGTGACTAATTTTAGTTTCCCAGGCTCCTGACATAGCCCCAGAAAAAAAATGTTATTCAGTAAGGGGAAGACAAAAAAATTGTAGTTTTGGGGGAAAATATGGGGTGGAGCACACAAAATATCATGATAAATTTAGATATTAAGCTAAAAACCAAGAGTGCTGATTATATTAATTTATCCTAAAAATTTGTTCTAATCCCATTATCTTTTATGCAACAAACTGCTATTATTTTTCCTAGCATTTTTTTTAAATCAAATCATCCCTCTGTGGTTTAGACAAAATGATAGATGTAAGTCATCTTATATCTTTTATCTTGCTGCGAGAAGTGATAGGAGGGTGTTATATAATCACTAATAAATGGCTTATTGAAGAATTTTGTACCTGGCCTTCCAGGAATGGTATATTTAAGGATAATGGGGGAAAAACCCGAAACATACTTCTGGGAAACAAAGATGAGTAGCTTTTCAATTGCTCAAAATATTGAGTGCGACCTTACATTTCAACAAGGCAGTTCCCCTCAGAAAAAGCACTATCGGATCCTTAACAGAAGTTTTCCCTAACAATGTCACAGATCTGTACATTAAAATCTATAGTAATGAAAAAGAAGAGCTAGATACAAAATTAAGTGAAACAAATGCAGCTTTTATATAATACACCTTGGTAAAAAAGGATTAAAATTTTTCTACAGTCCTTTCCCTTGCTCAAGTACCTTCATCAACTTCCTTTCCATCATGGCGTGAACTGTTTTGCACTGCTTTAGCATCTGACTTTGATTTCTTCTTATTTTTCTTTGACTGAAAGTAAAATAGAATGTTACTTAATATTTTGTTATGTTTTTGAAAAGGTAAGAGTCAGTAAAATACATAATGAAATGTATGATGCTGACAACTAAAAAAATTTAATGTTTGATTTAAAAAACTCAACATATTAAGTGGCAATAATAATATAAAGTTACCATTTATTGAGTGGTTACTATGTGCTAATTTGCACTCATTTTCTATTTATTCCATAAAAAAATGGTACTGTCCCCATTTTAGAGACAAAATGGACACTTCCAGATGTTAAATATTATTAATAAAAAGGCTGTCCTGGGTCACAATTAGTAAATTAAGTTATAACTAGGAACTAGGTCTGTCTGGCTCAAAAGTCTGTGCTCTTAGAAATCATGTTATCCTAAGTTACATCATAAATAAGGTATTGTAATATGGCATTTTCAGAGCAATAAAATTAAAACCTATTGCCGCTGTTCAGAAGGAAAATGATGTACTCATGTTTGGTTTTTGGATTACCTAAAGCAGATAGTTGATACGACCTATGTATAACAAATTAATGAGTCAATTATATAAGGTAGGTAATATTTTATCAGTTTCAAAGCAATGTAAAAATACCTGGGAGCTGTATATCGATGTTTAATAATTCAATAAAGATAAAATACCTGTACATATACAAGATACAGACATTTTGGAAAGACTTTCCAACTCCCTTCAGCTAATATTATTTTTTTTCAAAAGCTTGCTAAGAACTCTATAAAGCAATGATTTCTATATTTATGTAAGTGCTTACAGAAGAGAATTAACATTCATAAAATATTTTTATTTATAATGTGTATTCACTCATTTTAGCTATTGAGATCAGCTATGTTCATCTTAAAGTTAAGTTTACAACTAAATAAGAGATTGTATCTTAATTATAAGCCTTTTGTATGAGTAAGCAATGACTGCTAATTGCTTTTCCTATCAATAAACAATGTAAATATTTTTAAGTGGCATGATCTCTTAAAGGTGATTAAAAATTGTCTTTAACAAGGGAGTATATAAAAAACTATTTTTGAAAGTTCTTTTACTGTGCTCATAATTGATTTGCATGTTTCTTTGCATATTTTCGTTATTAACATGTACCATGTTTAATATGTACTGCTTTATTATATCTAACAAACCAGACTCATACCCATTTTTAAAAACTGAGATATCATCCACATACCATGATATTCACCCTTTTAAAGTGTACAATTCTGTGATTTTTAATATATTTGAAGCTGTACAAGCATCAACATCATTTTCTTTATCCCAAAGAATGAAACTCTCTAACCATTAGCAATCACTCCTCACTTCTCTTTTCCCTGCTGGCAATCACTAATCTATTGTCTGCTTCCATCATATCTACTCTTAATGCCCCTGTGGCATGAAAGTAGCCATATACAATACATAAACAAATGGGTTCAACTACATTCCAATAAAATTTTATTTATAAAAACAGTCATCTGGCTGGATTTAGGAAACCAGAGTTTGCTATCCCTGGTCTGGAGCACTGCTGGCCAACGAAATATAATGCAAACCACATATATAATTTAAAATTTTCTAGTAGATACATTTATAAAAGTTAAAATAGGTGGTATTAATTTTTTTTTTTTTTTTGAGACAGAGTCTTGCTCTGTTGCCTGGGCTACAGTGCCATGGTGTCAGCCTAGCTCACAGCAACCTCAAACTCCTGGGCTCAAGCGATCCTCCTGCCTCAGCCTCTGGAGTAGCTTAGATTACAGGCACGAGCCACCATGCCCAGCTAATTTTTTCTATTTTTAGTAGAGACAGGGTCTCCTTGGTCAGGCTGGTCTCGAACTCCTGACCTCAAGCAATCCTCCTATCTCAGTCTCCCAGAGTGCTAGGATTATAGGTAAGAGCCCCTGGGCCCAGCCAGGTGATATTAATTTTAATAATACATTTTAACACAACATATCTAAAAATGCTATCAATTCAACATATAACCAATATTAAAAAACTATTAGTAAGATAATATGAAAAAGAAGTTAAACTAAGTTTGAAATCTGGTGTATATCTTACATTTAATAGCAATGTCAATTCAGATTAGTCATATTTCAAGTGTTCAATATCCACATGTGGCAAGTGGCTACCATACTGAACAGAGAGGTCTACAGGAATTAACTAAAGTAGGTATCCCCATTTTACAGATAAGGAAACTGAGGCCTATACTCCATTGTTTTGCTCCAGCTCAAGTTCTACTCTATTTGCTTTATCACTATTGCTCTCCCTCTTTCTTTTCTCTTAAATATAAGCATCTTGAAACATTAAAATTGTCACAGACTTGACCATTTGTCACAAACTTCCTGGGGACACTTCCAGTACTGTTAAACCTTTCCATGTGTGCAAGTGTTCATAGTTTTTCTAATAATAATGTGAACTTCTCGGAAGCAAGAGAGTAAGAGATATTTCACTATATTCTCTAGACTCTCTATTTGAATATAGGCTGTCCCCAGGTTATGGATGAGATACATTCCTGAGAACATTTTTAGGTCAGATTTGTCTGTAACTCAGATTCCTGATGAATACTACACATACAGTAATAATAACAATACTATAATGGCTCATATGTGGTAATAATAACAGTGTAATACTGTTATAATACCCCATACTGTAATAAGTTACAGAAACTATTGTGCTTTCTTTTAATTCAAATGAACAGAACATAAAAACAAACTCATACAAAAAGTTTAGAAAGGAGGTAAGAGAAATTAAAGGTTAATAACCCTCATCTAATGTTGCATCAATGCCAGGCTAACAGGAATGTCACGCTTATTTTGATCTTCTGACAAAATCAATAACAACCTTTTAATAATTAATCCACTGTGCTTAGTAATAATTGATGCTTTCATTGGAGCACTGCCTTTCACATGTTCCATTATTCTCACTTTATCCTTTATAATTGTTTCAATAGTCGAGCAATTGAAGCCTAATGCTTTGCCACTGAATGATGGCGTCTGGCCTTTCTCTAAACGCTTAATTATTTCTACTTTTGTTTCATTGTAATCACTTTTTTCTTTGCTTCAGGCTCACCTGGACTTGCAGTGGACTTTTGTTTTGGAGGAATGGTCATAAGGGGAAACAAAGACTCACAAAATCAACTCGAGATGAAAGGGATGCTGTGCATAAGCGACCATATAAGCACTGAGACTAGTCGCTAGTGTTAAGGTGCCATGCCAACGAACCGCTTAGGCAATGTAGGCTTGTTTACATGCGTGGAAGAAACAAGTTCCCAAATTATTAATTATTTAATTACAAATTATCCTTATGGGGAGCCTTGGAAGTCCGTTTTTAAGTATGGAACATCATAAGTCTGGTCATCCGTAACCTGGGGACTACCAATACTCCATTATCAGCACAGACACACAATGATGAAGAAGAAATCTGCTCTTGAGGAAATCTCTTTAGCATTAGAGATTAGTAGGGGTGGTTAGGCTTAGTGGTTCATGCCTATAATCATGTCTATAAGTACTTTGGGAGGATGAGGTGGGAGGATCACTTGAGGCCAGGAGTTTAAGGCCAGCCTGGGCAACATAGTGAGACCCCCATTTGTAAAAACAAATAAAAAAATTAGGTGTGCTCCTGTAGTGCCAGCTACTTGGGAGGATGAGATGGGAGGACTGCTTGAGCCCAGGAGTTAGAGGCTACAGTGACCTATGATTGCCTCACTGCACTCCAGCCTGGGCAACAGAGAGAGAGCCTGTCTTTATATAAACAAATATAATAAATCTAGACAATGAAAAAGCTTTGATAAATAATCATTAGATCCACTATCACTACTTTCTAAAACTGCTAAAGAATATACACTAAATAAGATGGATTGATAATTCCTTAGGAAATTATGATGAATATGAGGTTCAGAAAATTCTAAAATCTCAATAGGAGTTATTCAAAATATACAAGTAAGCAGTGCCAATACCCAACTGCTAATACATTCATGGAATATATGGTAACTCACTTAAATCCCTAAGTATGCCAGATAAAGAGGTTTGCTATTCACTCTTTAAACAATAGGTTAAATGAGTTGTTGTTCTTATACTTCCATGGGGAAAAAATTGAGCATATATTTGAAAATGTGTACTTACAAATTTATACATATTCTAATAAACTGATAGTGCATACATTTGTAAACTGTAACTATTTTCAGTGACAGTAATATGCATGAATATGCTTCATTACTTTTTGACATCTTCTAAATTCATTTATTCATTCAAATACTTGGTATTAAACACTGTTACAGCTGAAAAAGGTAAGAAGATCCAAATGGAGGCCATACATCATTGACTGTGCTTACTAAATCATGACACTGATTTTTCAATCTCATTCTCTAAGTATGCAAAGGTTTTTGTGGAAATTCAGCTAGTAAATTTTAATCTTTCTTTTTTTTTTTTTTTTTTGAGACAGAGTCTCACTTTGTTGCCCGGGCTAGAGTGCCGTGGCGTTAGCCTAGCTCACAGCAACCTCAAACTCCTGGGCTCAAGCGATCCTTCTGCCTCAGCCTCCCGAGTAGCTGGGA
>CAUYRT010011085.1:0-68934 GCA_963574885.1 Lepilemur ruficaudatus | reverse complement strand
GGGCGCGGGCGAGGCCTGGCGCGCGGGGGGCGTGTGCGCGCCGGCAGGTGCAGCCCGCGGCCCGGCCCCGGCTGCGCGCGGGAGGGGGCCGGGCCGCGCGCGGGGCGGGGCGCCGGCACGAGGCCGTCTGCGTTTTCGTGGGCGGCGACCCTCCCTCCCCCAGGCTCCCTGGCCGAGGTTTAACCGTGTGAGGACCGGAGTTCCCCGGGCCGCCTCCACTCCTCGGCCCGGCCCGCCCCGGCCTCGGGTCGGTCACGACGCTCAAGGAAAATTCTCCATGACGGGGATGGGGAGGCTGGGGACACCGGGAGGGGGCCCTTTGCGCCGCTGCCGTCGGAGCGTAGGCAACTTGAGACCAGCGTTTCGCCCTCCTGCTTTATACCACCCCAGAGAGGCTGACATATCTGCCCCGGGTTAGAAAAAAGAGGCTCGTTTTATCCTAGTTTCTGTGGCACTGTAACTGTTCCAGTTTTTCTGGGGTCTCTAATCAGCCTATATTTTAGTTGGGCTTCGGAGAGCTGCTGACTTGTAAAAACACCAGGAAAAAGGCTCTCATTGAAAATTTCTCCACATCCACACTCGAAAAATATAAATGGGCATGGATTAGAGATCCACTTTAATTTGCATGTATCATCAGCTATTCATTGTGCTTGGCTGGCATGATTTTGTGAGATGCTCTCCTTGCCCATGGTGAAGAACACGCGTTTATTTTCTTTTAAAACTTGATGTTACACCTTGTACTTGGCCTTGTCCTTGGAATAGAATTCGTAAGTGTTAACTTGTTGATAAGAGATTGGTAAGAAAGGGCCATGATAGGCACTTTGCTTGCAACAACCCAGTGAACTGGGTATTATTACAGTATATCCATTTTAGAACTGAGAAAATAGGGCTCAAAGGATTAATTAAATTTCTCAAGATGCCACACAGAGTAAGTAGCTGACTCAGAACTAGACCCCAGAACTCACTCCAGACCCCATGCTCTTCCCAATACATCTTGCTGCCCCCATGGAAAAATGAAATGGACAGATAATAGTCACAGACGTGGGATGAGCAATCACTACATACCAGACACTCTGCTAAGTGCTTTCAATATGTTATCACAATTAACCCTCACAACAATCCCCTGAGATAGGTGCCATTTAGGAAACTGATTACTCCAAATCATGCAGCTGGAAAGCAACTGAGTCAAGACTCAAATCTGGCACTACCTGCTGTAAGCAAAGACTTTAAGTAAATAACTGGGGGAAACTCAAAAGACATTCAGAGATAAATAAAAGTGTATTAAAGTGTCTTTTATGGAATTCAGTTTTCTGGGATTTCATTTGAATGATGCAAAGTATTAGGTAAATTATGGCTACTCATTGGTTTCCTGAAGTATGTAGCTTTTGAGCTAGTGTGGTGTTTTTTGGTTTTGTTTTTGCTTTTTCTTTTAGAATCTGTTTTAGTAAGATGATATTACATGTGAAAATAATATGACCCCTGATATAATGGGACAAGCGCACCAGTTAAAGAAATAAGAGATGAGGAGCCGTCAAATTCATTGTGAAAATAGCACAGGGGCTGGGCATGGTGGCTCACACCTGTAATCCTAGCACTCTAGAAGACCGAGGCAGGAGGATTGCTTGAACTCAGGAGTTCAAGACCAGCCTAAGCAAGAGCGAGACCCCTTCTCTACTAAAAAAAAAAAAAGTAGAAAAAATTAGCTAGGCGTGGTGGAGCATGCCTATAGTCCCAGCTACTCTGGAGGCTGAGGCTGAGGCAGGAGGATCATTTGAGCCCAGGAGTTTGAGGTTCCAGTGAGCTATGGTGACACCCCTGTACTCTAGCCCGGGAAACAGAGAGAGACTCTGTCTCAAAAAAAAAAAAAAAAAAAGGCTACGGGATGTAAGTCAACAGCTTAAGCAAAACCTAAGCAAAATACACCTTTCCCAAGTATTCAATTGGTCAGAGCTAAAAGTCAGCCACCATTTTCAGGAGCAACATTTAATCATGGATGAGTTAGTGACTAGAGGCGCCTGAGTCATCTTTATCAGAATTATGCAACCCCCAATGGGAAAACCATTAGTAATGATTTACTCTAAGAATCAGTTCTATAGTTCCAAGCACTCTAGTGACATATGATACTCAAAGCCAATTTCTTAACTCCAAACTCTTTGTTTTTAGTTACCTCATAGCTTTTTGTTGAAGATAAAGGCTTTAGTTGCATCGAAAATAATATGCAAATTAAAAGTGAAAACATTCTTCCAAAATTTTAAAGAGGACAAATGAATATCCAGAGTTTTTTAAATATCCAGATTTCTTCACGATGTTTTGCATCTGTGAATAATTAAATGAGCCAGAAAATCTTGGGAACCAATTATTACACAATGTCAATCTCAGTTTGCACATATGTAAAATGAAGAAGCTATGTCTGATGATCTTCACTGGTCCTTATGCCTGTGATAAAATGTGGTCTTAGTCCATTAAGTCATATGCATAATTGAAGATAGAAATTAAGTCTAGAGATAATTTGAGATTTCTATTCTGTTTTTTTCCAGGTTTTAAAATCTGCCATTCTCGATAGACAATATTAATCATAGTAGTAAGTACATATTTTGTGCCAGGAATGATACTAGATTCGTTTCTTTGTCTCATTTTATTTAATCATGACATTAACACTATGAGGTAGATATAATTCCTACAGAACCTCTGAATCCCTTATTTTAAATTCTGATGTACACAAATCTAATTCTGAATACTTTTTGGCAAGTTTAGAATTATTGCTCTGATATACACATATTGCAAGCCACTCCTCTTGGGGTTGATTAATAAAAGAGGGAACTAGAAACGGGAAGTAAAGCAAAGACAAAACAAGTGTAGAAGTGTATGCAAAAAAAGTCTTTGGAAACATAAAAGAAATTGAATAAACATGAATCTAGATCAATCTTAGAGTTATATACCAAGGTCTGTTTGCAGTGAGGAAGAGGAAAAGATAATGTCTTAAAGTATGAAGTTATCAACAGAGCTAAGCTAGGATAATTCTGTGATTTAGGAGGTGAGTTTGGAAAATATCTGCTTTCTCCACCTCAAGCTCTGAAGTTACTCTGCAACACTGGGGATATGACAGGCTGTGGGGATGGAAGTCAACAGCTTTAGGTTACAGAAGATGAAGGCACTAGACAATCTTGATAGAGCACCAGGCTCTTGCTTCCTGCATTCCATTAAAGATCTTCTCCTCATGCCCACCAGGCACAAACTCTGTTCCTCATCATCTTCCTGAGGGAACCCAAGCACCAAGTATATCCTAATGTTTGCGTTTTTTTCTGAAGACTTACGGTCATAAACTTCGAAGGCCACAGAATGCCAATCACCCATGTTCTCCAAGTTATAACAAAATGAAAACAGACATAAGGAAACAAATGAGTATTTCATTAGCATATCATCTTTATTACTGAGAAAAGTAAGCGTCTAATATTAAGCCCACAAAATGCAGGGATCCCTACTCAAACCATACGAAGAATGATACTAAGCCCTACTTCTTGGTGAATGTTCACCTTGGGACTTACCTACAGAACCTCTGAATCCCTGGGGGGAGAGTTAGATCTGCAAATCTGACTTCATATACCCAGCCAGAATAAAGCCTGTCTCACAAATGGAGTCAGAGGAATGGAGAGCATGATAGGTTTCCAGGACTGCCTTTAGAAAGCATGCTCAAACAGGCCCTGATCCAAGTATGCTCACCATCTTGAGGTAGAAAGCAGAAGAAAGCCCCCTGCCCTGCTCAGTGATCAATAAGACAAGATCAGAGAAAGAAAACCACAGTTGAGACTGTACTTGTTTTGAAAGCAAAGTTGCCCCACCCCTGGCAAAGTGATCCCAATGGATACAAGTAGGAAAGAAACCAGCAATGTTCACTGCCATACAGCTCCCTCTTGGAAAGAGAAGCAGAAGTCTCCTCTTCCCTAGGGAAAGTCAGCGAGGAGAAATAAGAGTTCCCCCAGGAACATCACAGTGCTCAACATTCCATCACCATCCTGCTGATTCCATCCTTAACTCTCTCAGAGCCACTCTGCTTGCACGCTATTCCCTTTGCAAGCCTATGTGCCCCACAGGTGTCCCCACACCAGACCAGCTGAAAGATGTAGTATTGTCTCCCCTTCAAATTATTTTTGTCACCTAGACAATCTACTCAAAATTCCAATAAATAGTTTTTCACCATCTTTTTTTATTTTCCAGTAAGGAAAATACCTAGAATCCTGATAAACCTATCACACAATTTCTCAGAGGAGCCACTGAGGTGGCACAAGAATACATTTTGGCATCTTAACGGAGCTCCCTCAAGGGCTGATTCCAATCTTCCTCCTTCGTACTCCTGTCCATCTCCTGCAGCAGGAGTCAGTAAACATTCTGTAGAAGGCCAGACAGTAAATATTTTCAACTTTGTGGGCCGCAGCTTCTCTCTCATATTACTCAACTCTGCCATTTGTAGCACGAAAGAAGCCATAGGCAATACTTAAACGAATGAGTGTGACTGTGATCCAGTAAAATTTTATTTATGGGTACTGAAATTTGAATTTTGCATAATTTTCATGTGTTACAAAATATTCTTCTTTTGATTTTTTTAACCATTTAAAAATACAAAAACCATTCTTAGTTCATTGGCCGTACAGACTGTGGATAGGATTTGACACATGGACCATAAGCCTACAGATTTACGAGTGACTTATTCCAAAGCCCCTTTGGGGATGCACTTCTTTGCTTGGCCTGATTGTTTAGGCACAAGGACAGAATCAAATTGTTCCCCCTAAGGCATCTCTCCCACCTCAACCTCAGCAGACTGGGACATTTCCATCAGCAAATCCTCTTTAATTCTCCTATATCTCAAAAAAGACCCTTTCTCGAGGTCTATATTCTGGTTATTTTACTGAGCTTTTTTGTATTCACAGTACATATAGGCATATCCTTGAAACTTCAGAAAAAGATTTGATAAAATTACTGTGTGAATGGGGAATGGATAATAAATAAAATTTGTTGTACAGTGTCCATTTTGGTAGAAAAGTAGAAGAAGCTAGGGTCAGGGATTGCCAACCAAATGCCTTTTTAAATCTTATTATATTACAGTCATATCTATTATGTGTAATTAGTACTATGTTTTGGAAAACAACATCAGAAAGCCCTGAAAGACCTTTTTTCTCCAAATGATTCAAATGGAAAACCATTCCAGACCCTCATTATTATCAAGTTGCTGGTAAAAGGAAACACATAGAGGATATATTGTTAGAACAGAATGTTTATATTAATTAACAATGTTATTTATATGCATTTTATATTTTTCCAAATAATAAAAGGAATCGTGATTTCATTCAATGCTTTTTTAAAGTCAGAGTACAATTTGCTCTTACTTTTCCAAGGTTTGATATGAGGGCAAACCATCTTCTAATTGAAACAAGAAAGGAAATGACAAGAGAGAAGGCAGGATAAAAGCAGTGGATTTAATGTTTATTAATTTCTAATAGTTTATAACTAGTGTTAACTCTGCTATTTCTCTCAACTCTTCAGTGTGTGTGTGTGTGTGTGTGTTTGTTGGTGTGTGTTGAGAGGAAGGAAGGAATGGATGGTGGTTGGGAGATGCATGATCTGTTTTCACCAGCAGACCTCTTGCTGAAACCATCAAATCACAGTCACTCCACTTTGTCATTCTGCTGCTAACATCATAGAAAGAATCAGAGACAAGGAAAATCATCAGAATATAGTCAGAGAATTAAGTAAATAAATTAAATAGTACCAGGGAATTGTGTTGAGAACTTAAACAATATACATTGATCCTCATTAGGAAATACTAAACATAATTTGATAAAATGCTAATAATATGTTTTGAAAATTAGACATAAAACCTCTTTCCGGTTAAATCTGAATAACTATTTCTAACACTAAGGGAGAGGATTTGTTTGGGGACTATGTTTTTAAATAAAAAAAACACTGTATATGATATGGTTGAGTTGGTATTGCTATAATCATCTCAAATCTTTTCATCAATGTATAAGCCACATACAGAAAATAATGCCTTCCATTTGTTTGGATGCAGAACAAAAAAATTGAAAAACACTGCAAAAATATTCAAAGGAATTGGCTCACATGGATGAATGGACCAGCATATGGCAAATGTGTTTCAACACAGACAAGTTTAACACTACTTTTTATAGAAAAAAAAAAAAACAATTGATTCTTAAACCAACAGCTTCATAATTACTTTAAACTGGTTAGGACGATATAATTATAGAAATAATTAAAAATGTTGATCACAGTAACGAAAGTTTTACAAAATAAATTCTTATGTTCAAAATATATTTAAACATCTTAATAAGGCACAATTATAGGTGTGGTGTTTTTGTACTATGTCACACATGCTGGAGCTAACTTTCCTGAAGTTCTTTTCTCTTTATGATGCCATGTTAGGGTTGGCCACAAAAGAAATTCGCATGGTATTTGGAAGGCAGAGGTGAAATAGTGCCATTACACTCTGCAAGGTGATGTGGGGTGGCCAGGCACTGTTGGAGCTCACACCATTTGTCACCGATCAGCTATCTCACTTTGTTGTTATAGGGCAGCAGCCAAACTCATAGTTCTTCCAGCTCCTGCAATATCTCTTATTCCAAATTCTATGAGTGCTAGTTCAGATGCATGTGTACTCCATGGGTGATGGGTGCCAGATGTTCTGTAGGCCACCCACATCATTGACATTGGAGACATGAAAGATAGATGCCAAGTTCCTGTTTGTCCTCATAGGTTCCATTTGCCCTGTGGGTTCCAACATGTCCTTGCTCTCTCTCACTTTAAATCTAGATGTTTTCCCAACTACTGGCCCTATTGACCTGCAATAACTTTGGGCAACAGCCTTATGTAAATTTCTTTACCAGCTCAAATAATCATATAAGTTTAATTTCTATTTTTAAAAACTTACCAACCTATCATTCCATGTCATTAATAACTGTTCTACTTCTCAGATAAAACCCTAATTGATATAGAAATTAGTATTGGACATATCCAGGGAACTAGAACCTTATTGGTGGAGTCTCTGAATTGGTTTATTAATTCCTATTAAGGAATAAATTATCTGATGTGATTAGATATGAAGGCATTAATGATCCTGTTGCCAGTGGTAAAGAAGACACTGGTAGTCCATGCCAAAGAGCTACTTAAATTATCACTGTAGATACATGTAATTCAAGACCCTTAGAAAGGTAGGCTTTGAATGATCAAGAAGTTGTTGTTATAGAATATTTAGTGAAAATAAAGAGTATAAAACAACTGAGTGGTTGCTTTTAAGTGTTCTAGAGAACTTGGGAAAAGAAAATGAGTTCAAGATTTTAAATTTCTAGCTTGGGGTCCAGGAAAGGGATCAGAAAACTTCTATTTCTGCCCTAAAAGAAACATTTATTTCACATAGTCACAGAAAAAAGTTTTCTGAAAAATAGAATGAGCAACTCATTCTGTTTTATCTGAGACATTCCCTGTTTTAACACTGAAAGTCTCATGTCCTGGGAAATCCCTCAGTCTCAGGCAAACCAGGATGGACAGTTGGTCACACTACAAAACCAAACTCAAAGTTGAATCCTTGAAATGGCTGAATTACAATGCAAATTGTATTCTCATTCTCATATGGTCTTTTTTGTTAAAGTTAGGGCATTGTTTGGGAAGAAGTGGGACTCTGAAAATTAAGAATAGGGGTATATGGGAAGATTCTAATGAATGTGGAAATTGTGAACTCCTAAATTCTTTTGACTTTCCTTTGTCAGCAGGAACAGCCTTTTCCCCCAACCTGAGCATATTAGTCTTCCCTTTCCTGAAGTTCTTATAATAGCCTTTCCTAAAAGAGTTACATTGCAGGGACCTGCACATGCTTCTCAGGACCTATATCCAATGCTTCTCATTGCTTCTGAACTTATAACCAGTGGCAAGAACCCAGCAGAACCCAGTAAAAATGATAACCCATGGTATAATACACAAAATAATGCAAGAATTTACTAATTTAAATGGACATAAACATGGACAACATAAATGAGAATGGATCTTAAGGGTGTTGGATTAAGTTGGAAATGATATAATGTTGGATCCTGCCAAATTCATCACTATGACTATAATAAGCATAAGTTCTGAATTCAGTATATTAGCTCTAGCATCTGGAAGTGGCTCTAGCAGTTCTTTTAGTTGGTCAAACCAAAGGTGGCCTACACTAAATGAAGTTGAAATGCAAACACCTCTTTGGTATATAGAAGACGAATAACTTGTGAGAGAAAATGCTATGGGTTTGTCATGTTAGATCTGTTTTTTAAAAACCTAATTATGTCCTTCAGAAACCTCCAGGGGTAT
The DNA here is from genome assembly GCA_963574885.1 of Lepilemur ruficaudatus. Classification (NCBI taxonomy): domain Eukaryota; kingdom Metazoa; phylum Chordata; class Mammalia; order Primates; family Lepilemuridae; genus Lepilemur; species Lepilemur ruficaudatus. The sequence continues at coordinate 60,585 of CAUYRT010011085.1, read as the reverse complement.
GTATGTCAATATAAATTGGAAAATTCGCCAAGCCTATGAGAAATACATGCTTGAGAGAAGTCCCAGCATCCTTGAAAAGCATTGTGGTGTCTACCCTTTGTGGGCCAGGAATAGCAGTGGGAAATGCCACCATCAAATGGGGGGGCCCTGAATCCATTGGGAATGATTGGATGCCAGGATGGCAGGGGTCAAGTGGTGGCAATAAATTCCCAAAGACAAGTTGGGTGTGGTTTCTATAATGGGCAGGAAATTACTGAAGCAGTAATCAGAATGATTTGACCATTGTGATTTGATCTTTGGCATTGGCTAATTAATTAAGATGTCCTTAGAAATTGAATAGAACAGGGCAGCCTACTGAAGTCTTACTTGATTGAATAATCAGAATGGAAATCTGACTTGAATAACCACTGTGAAGAGTCATGGCCCTTCAACCAATTCCCAGACTTGACTCAGTTTACAAGTCCCTGGACCCTTTCAATAAAGGAGAGGCTGTGTCACCTTGAGGAAGAATAACAGGTGAAAATGTATACTGTAAATCTTCTTTACTTTCTGCCCCACAGAGTCCTGTGGGGACATGCTTTACAGCATATGTTGGGAAACAGATAGAACAGTTCCATTCTACTGGCTGTTGAGACTGCCACCTGGTTTGGTTCCTGATGCCAGTGAATCAACAAGCAGAGAAAGATTATTACACTGGCTGTGGTGGTTGATCCTGACTGTCAAGGGGAAATTGCATTGCTACAATGCAACAGGGCTAAGAAGGAGCACATCTGTAATGTAGGTGATCCCCTGGGACTCTCCTTGGCACTCCCAAGTCCTGTAATAAAAGTTAACAGAATATTACAAATAGTCGAATACAGACAGGACTGCTAATAGCCCAGACACTTAAGAGAAAAAGGTTTGGGTCACCCCACCATGCCATGAACCATGTCCAGCTGAGGTATCTACTAAGGGCAAAGGACTATGGACTGCCTAGTAGAAAAAGGAAATTTAAAATGCCAGCTATGACCACATGACCAGTTGAGAAATGAAGACTCTTATAGCTATGAATAGTTCTTTCTTATTTTGAGATGAATACATTTGTGTGTAGTCATCCCTCCATATCTGTGGGGTCAACATCCATGGATTCAACCAACCATGGATCAAAAATATTTAGAAAAAAATTCCACCAAGGTCTGAAAGACAAAACTTGAATTTGCCCCATGCTGAGTACTACCTTGAATCCATATAAATGAAATAATGTGTAGGCATTGAATTAGATTTTATAAGTTATCTAGGATGATTTAAAGTATAAGGGAGGATGTACATAGTTTGCATGTAAATACTATGCCATTTTATATAAGGGACTTGAGCATCTGTGGATTTTGGTATTTGAGGGGGTCTTCAAACCAATTCCCCATGGATACCAACAGATGATTATATAAATTAACAAATTCTCTTTTTTCTTCCCGTCCTGTCTAGCATAAGTAAGATTATAACACTTAACCTTACATATTAATCTTACAGGATATCAAAGAAGTTTGATTCCACTAGAAGAAGAATATATCAAGCAAAGATGGATGAAGAGACCTTGTTTTCTCTTTTAGGAGAGAATGAGCATGTTTTCAGTTTTCCAAGACTGAGTGACCATTGCACCATCTTAGGTAGAAGCATTACTTTGCTATTGTCTTTATTCAAAATTAACTATATGGTTAAAAGAGGTGCATCTGGGTGCCAACTTGACAAAGGATAGACTACGGTGACTTTGTACAGTGTTAAGTTAGCTAAGCTGGAACACTGCTTCCCAGAATCCCCTTCCTTATATGGTCCTGAGTTAAGGTTGGCCACAAGAAATATGTACACAAGATTTAGACAGTGGAAATGAAGCAGCAGCCATTACCATGTGAAAGTGGCTGGCAGGCATCAGGTTTTGATGCAGCTCATAAACAGTGTTACTAATCAGGTGGTTCACCTTGTTGGTGTGGTGCAGCAGCCAGGCCTGCAGACCCTCCTTCTCTGGTACTGTCTCCTCATTGTGCTTCTCTTACTCTGGGCCAGAAACACGTGCAATTGCGTGACTTAGGGAAGCATTACCTTCTGCAGGTCATCCACGTTGTCGAGGTGAGAGCAGGGAGAAAGAGGCAGAAGATTCCAGTTTATCCTCATGGCTTCTAGTCTGCCTTGTTCTCCACATCAAGTTGAGCTTTCCCGCCTGACTGCAAGCCTTGTTTACCCATAGCACCTTTAGACCCACCAGCTGACACAGAAGCAGCAGTCTCCCGTAGGCTTCATCACCAGCTCCCTCAATTGATCATGGTGTGTACCATTTTTTACACATTGATGCTTTAGGTTAGCTAAAATATTCTTTAAGATTCTTGCATCTGTACTTATAAATGAGATTGGCTGCCAATTTTCCTTTCTTATATGTCCTTATTTCTCTATAAAATGAGTTGGCAGAGTTCCTTACTTTCCTTTTCTTGTTTTTTTTTTTTTTATTTTTTTAAGACAAATAAGTACAGTAGTGAAAAGGGAGGAAAGAGTAGAACAGGAGTTTGCTCTGTAACTGTGAACAGTCAATTGAGATAACTCACTACTTTGGACCAGCCTGTTCCTTCATTTTCTATTCACTGGAAGAGTTTGTGTGATGGTGTCCCATAAGTCCTTTCGGCTTTGCTCACATTTCGTCATTCCTTTTTGCTTTTGCTCCTCAGACTGGATAATTTCAAACAACTTGTCCTCAAGTTAGCTGACTCTTTCTGTTTCCCTCTTTGAGTCTGCTGTTGAACTCTTCAAGTGAATTTTCAATTCAGCTATTCTATTTTTCAGCACCAGAATTTTTGTTTTTAAAAAATATAATTTATATCTTTGTTTATATTCTCATTTTGTTCATATATAGTTTTTCTGATTTCCTTTAGTTCTTTGAGTGTATTTAAGACAGTTGTTTTAAAGTCTTTGTCTAGTAAGTTTGACGTCTGTGTTTTTTCAGGGATAGTGTTGGATATTCATTTTGTTTCTTTGAATGTGCCTTGTCTTCTTGTTCCTTTGTATACCTTGTGATCCTTTGTCAAAAATTGAGCGTTTGAAAAAATAGCCACCTCTCCCAGTATTTGCAGACTGGCTTCAGACAGGAGACTGTCACTTATCAGCATGATATAAAGGCTTAAGTTCTTCTCAAGTCTTTTATGGGCATACTTCTTCTCTGAGTCTCTGTGTGTGTGTGTATATATGTGTGTGTGCTTTCTTCTGTTTCCCTAGCATACATGGCTGCTTTTAAATGTCTTAATTTCCCTGAGAGTCTCACCCCTGCTCTTTCTTCAGGCCTCAGCTATGCTGTTCTATTGTACACCTAAATCAGTAATCTCTTGCCCTCGGTATCTGCAAGTCTGTAGCCTCTTACAGTTTTCGTGAGCCATTCCTGTTTCATGTGGCTTCTCCTAGCCTGAAATCCAAGCTGTGCCACTTTTTGCCATCTGAACTCTGAGTTAGGCAACACAGAGAACAATCAGGCAAACTCCAGACAGGTTACAACATTCCAACTAAGGCCCACTCTACTATCTTCTGTTCACAGAAGGTAACTGGGCTCCAGACCACTGTTTCCCCCAAATCGCACTGGGTCATTTCAAACCAGGAAGGGGGTGGGGCAAAGGCAAGTGGCAGGCCATGAGATTTCCTATCATTTTAAATGTGTTTTTTTCGTGATTGGTCATTCACTTGGTTGCTGTACATCTTTGACTAATACCCAGGGTACCCACAGAGTTATTTTGGCCAGTCTCTAGTGGTTTATTTAATGTTTTCATGAGGGAACAAGAGCTTGGAGCTTCCTTTTTATTATTTTTCTGGTGTTCCAGTTACATGCATGCTACACATTTAAAAATTATCCCATGGTTTTTAGATGTTCTATTCTTTATTATGATTATCATTATTTTGCATTTCAGTTTGGAAATTTTCTATCGTAGTATTTTCAAGCTCATTGATTCTTTCCTCAGCTGTGTCCAGTCTCCTGCTAAACCCATGAAAGGTAGTCTTCATTTCTGTTATGGGGTTTTTTTATTTCTAGCATCTCCCTTTTTTAAAATTCTTAGAGTTTTTATCTCTCTGCTAACATTATCCATCTGTTCTTACATGTTGTCTACTTACATTAGAATCCTTTACATATTAATCATATTTTTAATTCCCTGTCTGATAATTCTAAAATCTGGGTCATATCTGAGTCTTATTATGCTGTTTGCTTTGTCTCTTCAGACTGTTTCTTCTTGCCTATTAGTATGCCTTGTATTTTGTTGTTGTTGTTGAAAGCCATACATGATTATTAGGGAGTAGAAACAAAGATAAATAAGCCTTTAGTGTCGGGTTTTATGTTAATCTGACTAGGAATTGTGCTGTGTTTAATGTTTACTGGAGCTGTAGGTACCAGAGGCTTCTAATTGGTCCAGTTTCCTTGTTTTTGTCTTCCTTGTTATTTAGCGTTTCCCTAAGATCTCTAAGATCTTACACAGAGTAGGCGCCTTGAAGTTCCTTCAGCTATAATCCACTGTTACTATCCTGGAGCTCTGTTGGTGTGTTGGTAAGCAGTAAGAGGAGGGGGAGCATTCTCTAGTAATATGTTTAATTAGTCTTTTAGTGGGCTTGGGTCCCTGGGCTGTGACCTCCACAAGTATTTCTTAACTTACTTCCTCTTCTTCCCTACTTATGTGAGACAGAAAAGATCAAAGGAGACTGAGTAAAGTAAATGCATTTCCCCCAAGTAGGAAAAGCTCTGATCATATCTTTTCCCTCGGAAAGCAGGCCTTTATTATAAAGAATGCTCTGGGCTTATTTCAAAATGGTTACTTTTCCCTCCCCCTGCCAGGGACGGAAGTTTTTTGTCATCTCTTCACCATGCGAATTTGGGGTGAGGTTCCCAGAGTTAAAATCCACACAAGTGTAGTAGCCTCATAAGACAGCTGGCCCTAAAAGTTTCTCATTCTCACAGTGGTCCAGACTCAGCCTCCAGTAATTCATCAAAATTGCCAGCAGGTGACGGCTCCAGAGACTTCTGCTCTGTTTCTCTGTATTCACTGGATTTAGGGCTGACAGCTTGCCCTGCAACCTCAATTCTCTGGTAGGTCCACGAAAAGTAATTGCTCTTCAGTTTCTTCAGATTTTTTTGGTTAAAGATAGAAGTGATGACTTCCAAGCTCTTTATATTTTGTAACTTAAGTTTGAAGAAGTTGTATTTTTCTAGGTATTTATCCATTTCATTTAGGGTTTTATTGGCATACAGCTCCCAGATCTTGGTTTCAAAATAGCATTCCCCTAGATAGGAACCAGGGTAAAGACAAATTTCCTTGTTGACCTTTCTGCAATACAGAGTTAGTTTGTTTTATTTTTGTTTTGTTTTGTTTTTTTCACTCACAATTAACTGTGGATATAACACATTAGGGTCCAAGTATTACACAGGTGGTTTCAATTAGCTCTTGCATCTTAAGTAAGTGTGAGGCTTTATCTACGGTACAGAACATGTGGTGAAATTTCAAGATATCCGGGATTTACAGAGTGAAGGCTTGCCTTGGCACTCCTGTGCCTACTAGAGTGCCATATTTCATTCTATTCTATTTTAGGACTTTGTATATTTCTTAATTTTGTGCCAGCTCTTCATTGCATTTTAAAAAGAAACTTTTGTGTGATATAAATGCATGTATGTACATCATATTTATATTCACATATATATGCAAGCAGTTTATTCTATCAGTTGGAAGAGTGTGGTAGATTGCAATATGACCATGAATTCTTCCTGTCCATATATTCACACACCTTTTTGTGTGACTTTGCCACTTCTCTCCTTTCACCACATTTTGAGTCTAGGCTTGGCCATACGATTTCCTCTAGCAAATGGGATATTAACAAAGGTGACACAAGCAGAGATTTCTAAAGTACCCGCATACTGGAGCTTGACCTCTCTTGTTGCTGGGAAGCCTGATACTTGAATTAGCCTGTTAGAGAAAACATGTAGAAGAGAACCAAGGCACCCCGGCCAACAGCCAGTCATGCATCAAAAAAATGAATCCATCCTGGACTATACAGGCCCAGCTGAGTCCCTGACTACAGCTGCATGAATGAGCCCAGGTAAGCTCAGCAGAACTGCCCAGGTGAGCCCAGCTCATGACAATCCACAAACTCATGAGCTAATGAATGTTGTTTTAAGCCACTAAACATTGGGGTGCTATGTAGCAAAAGCAAACTAATAGTCACTCACAATATCTACTTCTATTTAACATGGTTTAAACGCTCCCCATGACACATAGGCAAAATTGTCTATGGAAAGTGAGCTTTACATAGGGAGTTTGGGGGAAATAATGAAGCTCTTGATATTTCTTGCAGAGGTAAACCATCAGCAAGTAAGTAAATGGTCAAAGGATGTTAAGATTCCAGATAGTTTTAGGGAATATAAACTTGGGATATCAGCCATTTTTTCCCAGTACCCAGATAAAGAAGTAGAAAAAGTAGATTGTGGAATTATTTCTGGGCTGGGTTTTTGTTGATTAGATGCAGAAGGATGAAGGTGCAATGATAGGGAGAGTTTTGGCAAGAGAAACCCTCGTTAGGTCATCAGTCCATGGGAAATAATAGCCACAGCTTATTTGAAAGCTTTGTATGTGCCAGATATCTTACTTGGATTATTTCATTTAATCTTCACAAGCTCTTGAGGTATATGAATTTTAAAATGACATCAAAAAAATGCAGACTCCCCACCCACACACAGAGCATCTTCCCCGCCCCACCAGGAAACTAAGAACATTGCATTAGGTATTCTGAGCTTGGGCAACCAATAGGCAACACAGGTGATCAATTCTGCCCCTTGCAGGGTAGTTTTCATTGAATTTGCATTGTAATGCCATGTCCTTTGCTTTCATCAGCAGCCATTTGACATCTGTGATCATATGGGATGTAGGACTGTTCCTGGAAACTTTGACTACTACTTTATTTAGTGAATTCTATATTAAGCACCACATTCACAAAGACATTAAAATGTAGTAGGAAAGTTCTGCTACCTCTAAGGAATTCTTTTCTGATAGTAATAACTAATTGTTCCTCTTTTCACTTTAGCTCCCAGGAAATAGCCAAATTTAAGGTTTAATATATTTGTGATCTTTTTGCATCCAGGTTGTTACTCTTTATTTTACATGTTTTTGCCCTGATTTTTATTAATTTTTAGCAGTATTCTATTTGTATGTCTTTGTTCTAAGAGGTATATGCATATATGCATCATTGAACTTGCTGTATGCCAGATACTACCTCTAAATACGAAGTAAAAATACAGTCCCTGCTCTCATAGAGCTTCAATCAAAAGTGATAAAAATGCCCAGGAAGCAGAAAAAAGTACTCTATTCTTTTTTTTCCCCCTCCTTTGCATAGACAATACCCTATTCTCTATTTTTGTAATTACTTTATTCATTATCACTCAAAAGTAGGCATAGGGGATATCTTAGAGCTTAGTTTCTCTTTCAACAAGTACTTCAAGAAGCAAAGTTACTTTGGCCTTAAGGATACAAAGAAAGTACAAATTTCTTATTTTTTCATTCAGTCAACACTTACTGAGTGCCCGCTATGTGCCAGGAAGTTTGCTGGGTACTGGCAATTCAGCAGTAAACAAGGCAAATACGATCACCGCCGTCCTGGAGGCTCACATTCTATTCAGGAAAAGACACACGGAACACAGATGAGTAAATGTGACGTGTGATATAAAGAAGATGCCATGAGGGCCATGGGCATGAGTAACAGTGACATCTAAGTCTGGAACGTGCAGAAGACTTGTCTCCAGAGGAGATATTTAAACTGGAAACTGAGGGCTAAGTGGCAAAGGGAGACAGAAGGTAGACAAGTGTTCCATGCAGACATCTGTTTGGGGAACACTCCACCTCGCTCTGCAGAGGGCAGTTGGGAATTGCATCTCAGGACTAAATTCCCATGTCGGCTTCCTGCCATCTTTCTTGATCTCTGTTTCTACCTTGTTTTATTCACTCACATTCTCCCGATCATGACTGCATTATTTATTGAATTTAAGTTTATTGCTGTTATTTAATGTTCTTAATTTCAAAATTATATGAAGTATTATAAAAGAGCTTTTTCTGAAAATAAAAATAAAGTTGCTTTTTGACTTATATCTGGTCTCTGATTCCTATTTTAACTGATATTTGCCCACATCAAAGACGCTTCCTTTCATTGTTCATGTGAAGCAAACCAAAACAAGTAAACCATGGCTTGTACTTTTTAAAATGTCTCTGCATACTTTATGGATCAATGAATAGGAACAGGAATAGTTTCATGAAACAATTTGCCTGAAAACAAAGCTAGGCTCAATATGAAAAAATGAATAGTTAATTCTAATTGTCCAACATACATATGCTTTCTAATTCTCTTACACTAACAAAGAAACATATGTAACTGATTCTCTATTTATTTGCCACAATCCAAAGTCCTCCCACCTACCATATTCATGGGCCAGATTCTTCCTGTAACCCAGCTGAGGCCCAAGCCTGCCAATACGGGGACCAAGCTGCACGTGATTTGCAGCCAAGAACAGAAGGGGGGTAATTGAGAGATTTTCTGGACTCAATAGCTAACATCTGACTAAATGTATGTGTTGTCTTCTACATTGGTACCTAAATGCTATCCAAAGCACTCTTTCCATTATAGGACAAATGATGGTTTTTATTTTTTGTGTTTAGACAGAGTCTCACTCTGTCACCCCAGGGAGAGTGCAGTGTCGTCATCATAGCTCACTGCAACCTCAAACTCCTGGGCTCAAGCCATCCTCCTGCCTCAGCCTCCTAAGTAGCTGGGACTACAGGCATGCACCATGATGCTGGGCTAATTTTTCTATTTTTAGTAGCGATAGGGTCTCGCTCTTGCTCAGGCTGGCCTCAAACTCCTGACCTCAAGCAATCCTCCCACCTTGGCCTCCCAAAATGCTAGGATTACAGGCATGAGCCACTGTACCCGGCCCAAACTTGGTTTTATAGTAGAAAAAGCATCAGAATTGTGGTCAGAAGACCTGGGTTTAAATCAGAGGGTCTGGGTTTCAATCCTAGGGGATTCGGGGTTGGGGGGGTGTTAGCTTAGAAAACTTATAGAGCCATAAGTGCCCATAGAGGGAATGTAACACACACCTTCACAGGTGTATTAGCTAGGTAGGGCTGCCATAACAAAGTACCACTAACTGGGTGGCTTATACAACAGAAAATTATTTCCTCACAATTCTAGAGGCTTAAATCCAAGATTAAGGTATTAGCTGGCTGGTTTCTTCTGGGGCCTCTCTCCTTGGCTGACATTACAGGTGACTGTCTTCTGTCTATGTCTTCACATGGTCTTCCCTCTGTGTGTGTCTTTGTCTTAATCTCCTCTTCTTATAAAGACACCAGTCATACTGGATTAGGGCCCACCTTAAGGACCTCATTTTAACCTAATTACCTCTTTAAAGACCTTATCTACTAATACAGTTACATTCTAAAGTATTGGGTGTCAGGACTTCAACACATTAATTTTGAAGGGACACAATTCAACCCATAACAACAGGATTGATATTTTGAAGATCAGTTTAAATGAGACTGAAGAAATGAAGATATCTAGTTTTTAGCAGATGTTCAATGAAAGCTAGTTAAATCTGAACAAATACACAACGTTTGAAGTAGCCCTCGTTTCTAATGTCATCCATATCTCTACTCCAGAAACAGAGGTGACTTGGTGTTAAAGGCAAACTTTAAATGGAAATCTGTGCTTCCCGTAGGGATACACAGAACAATCTTGTAATAAAATAATTCAAAATGCTTGGGTTAATTCCTTTGTTGCATTTGAGTTTCAGCAATAATCAGAGAAAAATGTCTATGTGATCGTATTGTTCAGCAGGCTCAGACAAATTTTCTTTTTGGGAATTCTGAGTATTTTAAACATTCCAGTAATTGGAGTTGATTTTATTCAAGGTTTTATTCTAAACCAGAGACAAACTTTTAAGTTGGATGTGTTTGCTCAGAAATCCAAAATGTGTATAAATGTGTATGGGTGTGTTTCTTGTGCACATAGAACTGTAAAATCAGAAAAATACTGTGGCAGTATTAGTAAGCACATTAATACATTAATAAATTCAGTAATGTAATTCAAACATAAAAATAGGCGAACCATTCAGTACTCTTGCAGGGAACAAATCTAGGCAGCAAACAGAAAGATGAAGACTTCCCCAATATTCTCAATCATTGAATTAGTTTCAAAAAAATTATCAGCCCAGTTTTATGATGATATTCAGCAATTATGAAATGTCCACTCAGTAAACAGCATTCCATTGACTAATGGAAAAATACAGGTATCATCACTTGACCCAAGTAAATATGATCTGAGATTTTTTAATAAAGGAGGACAAAAAATTAAATCATTTACAGAACCTATAACCTGAAACAAGGATTGCACTTATTTGTTCCCTGATAGGATTACGTTATTTTAGGTTAAGGAACCTACAAGCAAAGTAGATTGTGGCAGCCCAAGTGGATAAGAAAGACATTTGTAAACATCCGGAGTATAGAAAAAAGAAAAAAAAAGAGGGGATTATGTTCTAGTATCTATAATTAAGGAAGCAGCTTAGAGAGAGAATTCCAAGCAGTCTTGGGGTTGGGGGAAGGATGAGGAGAGAAAATACTGAGTCATTCAGGCTGCTAGAGTAGATAGAGACTTGGTGAAACACCTTTCTTTAAAGACTAAATAGACCAGTGCATTAAAAACACCTATCCTAATGCACGCCTGTAGTCCCAGCTACTCTGGAAGCCGAAGCAGGAGGATCGCTTGAGGCCAGAAGTTTGAAACTAGCCTGAAGCAACATAACCAGACCTATCTCTAAAAAAAAAATAAAAATAAAAAAATGAAAAAATCTTTCACATAAATCATTTAAAATTCACTCTGTTGGGTAACTTCGTTCTAGATATACATTCCTTACGTTTGTAAGAAAGTGGCGAGGTAATACTTTTTATAAAATCCCCCCTCTCATTCTCTCTTCCCTTTTGCTCTCACTCGCCATCGGTACTCCCTTCCCCCCAAATCAGGTATCTCATTACTCAAGGGACGTATTTGACAAATAACCTGAAGGTCTCTTCCTGGCTTTTCCAAAATCCTAGGCCCACAGGAGAAGGATGAAGTATTTCAAATACGGAGAGGTGGGGAACTGCGGATAATACGGACTCTCACCTCAAGCCCTTCCTGAGATAGAAAAATATTCCTGAGTTAGGTAGATGGAAAAAGAAAAATTGTAGGAAAGCAAGTATATGAGAACTGAGACCACCTGCACCCACATAACTATTGGTACTGAGAACTGTCACCCGTGTCAATTTGACTTTCGTATTTACTCCAGGAAATTCTTTCCCAGGGAGATAATTCTATGAACCAGAAAATAATTTCGCTGGATCCTTCAGGAACTTCCTCAAAGTAAATTTATCTGAAGAAATAGTTTGTTCATCTAGGCAGAGAACCGCTTCTTAGGACTGTAGGGGGAAAACAAATGTGCTTTAATGGAAAATATGCACTGTTCGGAGCACGCCCTTCTGGGTTATATAACTTTTAGAAGGAGGTTCTGTGCCTTCCGTTGCCTTTGTACTATTTTACAACTCTGTAAATTAAATTGTAGATAACTGATAGCAACGCAAAATAATTCTTGTCTGTATACTTGCAAATAAATTGACCAGTGAAGGTTAAATTGATTTCCCTCCTCCATTATGGTAAAAAAAAAAAAAAATTGCCTCCATTTACACAGTCATTTCAATACTTTTAATCTATAGATGTGTCTGTTCTTTAGATTCCCATTGGAACCATTCAAAGGAGAATCTCCCTCATTAATAATGAGTTAAATAATATCTTTACACATGTTCATTTTGCATGTGCTGGGGAATTACGATTTTACCCTTTTTAGAAAATTATTAACCGGACAATAGATTACTTACCTGGGCAAACAGTTAGATGATTAAATAACTGTTTACTTATCAAGACTTACTTCGATATTCTGATCTCATTGTTTCCACCAACTCTAAGCCATTACACTATCATATCTTGAATGTTGCCTAATCTCATCAGATCCACACATGCAAATATCCACTTTAAACCACTTAAGCGTGGGCCCCAGTTATCCATTTCTGATTTTCCCCTTCTGAGACACTATAACAATTTTATCAACGTGGAGTTCCCCCTTACCACAGAATGTTCTATGTTTAAATAAGTTCAGTTTTGTTTGAGCAACACTTTATTTGGGTGGCCTTTTTCGGGAGCTGGCAATCTACATTATATAGAGTAATGGCTTTATAACTTTTGTGACTGTGACCCACAGTTAATTGTTATCATTTGGCTAAGGTGAGGCAAATAGGGTCTTAGGCTTCTCATAAAATTACCTGCCCCTCCTCATCAAGCGAAGTGGATGCAGCAGAATGACTCTCTTGCACCAGAGTATTGCACAAAGTGAGGACAGGCATTCAAACAGGAACGTCTCCATAAATAGACAACTCAGGATCAAGGACCAGAAGGGGTGATGTATATTTCACAAATGCCACTGGGAACAGGAAACGTCAGGGGTCAGATAGCCCCCTATGGGTAAGTCTCCCCGAATTCAGCCGCAAACCGAGAGCAAGGTGCATGTCTGTGAAGTACACAGAGGGTTGAGAAGCCCTAAACTGAGACATAGATTTCTGTCTCCCTGACAGAATAAAGTCTCAAAATTGAAATTAACCTGAGTAACAGAAAGACAAAAAAAGTTACATGTTTTTCATACCTGAGTTTATGAGGTCCATATTCACACCTTAAAATCATTTCAAAACTAGGATTGATGTTACAGAAGTTATATATTTTTCAGAGAAACATTTTGGAATACTGCTGTACTATCAATTAAGCTCATAGGTACAATTAAGAGTAAATATTAGTGATTTAAGAATCACCTGCTTTCACTGCATGCTATGGGGATCAGAAATTTTGAATCATTAACTATTATAGAATCATTTTTAACTAGGTAGTAGTTTACAAAGAAGAAAACAAAATCAGGGCAATATTCTGAAGGATTAAGTTTACAGTTTGCTTTAGTACATTAAGCTCTATGAACTAATTGTATTAGACAGCTCAGGCTGCAATAACAAAATACCATAGATTAAGTGGCTTAAACAACAGAAATTTATTTTCTCACTGTTCTGGTGGCTGGAAGTCCAAGATCCGGGTGCCAACAAATTTGGTGTTTGGTAATGACTGTCTTTCTGACTTGCAGACAGCTGCCTTCTTGCTGTGTCCTCACTTTGCCTTTCCTCTGAGGGTGTGTGGGCAGAGAGAGTAAGAGAGCAAGTTCTCTGGTATCTCTTCTTAGGAGGATACTAACCCTATTGAATCAGGGCCCCACCCTCATGACTTCATTTAGCCTTAATGACCTCTTCATAGGCCCTTTTAAAAATACTGTCACATTGGGGCTTAGGGCTTCAACATATGGATCTGGAGGTGGGGACACAATTCAGTTCAAGGTACTGAGGTATTTTGAGGTAAGAGGCAAAATTGACTTCTGTCAAGACAATATTCATAGAATAAATGGCATTTTAAAGGTAAGGCTTAACTATAAATTAATCTATGTTATATTTAGTTAAAAGGGGAAAAAGTATTTTTATACACAGCTCTGGAAATTATTTTAGATTTTAAATGATTGTTATACTTCTTCTTAAATGACTGCTACTGCAATTCCAGAAAACCATTTGTGAATGCATTATTGATTGTTGGCAATGTGCTCATTTCTTTGTTAACAGAAATGTCATTCTTTTGGACTGCTCCTAAAGGCATATGATTAGAAGTTTTGGTTCAGAATCAGAAATAAAAATGTATTTTTATTCTGATAGTGAATGATGATGATGATAGTGGTGGCAAAGATGATGAAAGTAATAAATAGCTCAGTGTAGATTGATTTATTTATACATTTTTATCTTCTGCGTAAACTATTCATTGTGCCAAGTAATGTACTATATTATTCACAGTGATTTGTCCAGCACTTAAACCTTAAGGATATGTTTACAATTTTATTGTACAGACAGTGTGCTCTCCAAATCAACTGTACAAATAAATTTTTTGATTACTTACACATTCCTGAATTTGTTACAGACATATGAGATTAAGGGATAATTAAAATAAATGGAGTTTTACTGGAAACTTTACTATTATATTAGATGAATAATCCCACAATTCATAGTCTATTACTCAAATCATGATACCAAATTATTTACAATATGATTATATATTTTGAAATATTATAACTGTGCTGAACGAAGACAATTATGTTTCCTAGAAAATGGGTTTTTAGGCATTTTAAACTGACGCCCGTTAGGAATAACTTATTTGCTGAATAGCAATCCTTCCTTTTTTGTTCAGAGAACCCACCTTGAGGTTTAACGTGTACACCCTTAAAGCCATTATCAAAGCGTCATTTACGCCCCATAAGGTGCACCCATTTTAAGGGTAAAGTCGTATGAGTCTTAGTAAATGCACAGAGTTGTGCAACTACCACCAGAATCAAGTTTCACAACTTTCATCACCCCCTAAAATCCCCCTATGCCCCGTGGCAGTAATTCCACTACCCCCAGCTGCAAGGCGAGCACTTACCCGCTCTCTCTTGTTACACTTTTGCCTTTTCCAGAATTTCACATTCGTAATCCATATATCTTTTGTGTCTGATTTCTTTTACTTACCACAATGTTTTTGAGATTCACCCACATTGTTCTGAGTATCAGTAGTTTATTTTGTTTCCTTCGCTGAGTTGCATTCTCCTGAATTTATGTGCCAAGCTTTGTTTATACATTCACCAGTCGACGGCTGTCTGAGTTGTTTCTATTGTTATGAGTAATGCTGCTATGAACATTTGTATAAAATTCTCTGTGTGAACATATATTTTCATTTCTCTTAGGTAAACGTCTAGGAGTGGAACTGCTGAGTGGTGTGGTAGGTGTATGTTTCCATTTTTCAGGCTCTGCCAAACTGTTTTCCCGTGGCATTTTGCATTCCCACCAGCAGTGTATGAGTCCCAATGGTACTGCATTTTCACCAACACTTGGCAGTAAGATATTCTAGGCTGGGGACGATGGCTCTAGCCTGTAATCCCAGCACTTTGGCAGGCCAAGGTGGGAGGATCACTTGAGCTTAGAAGTTTGAGACCAGACTGGGCAACATAGGGAGACCCTGTCTCTACAAAAAATTTAAAAAGTCAGCTAGGTGTGGTGGTGTGCACCTGTAGTCCCAGCTGCTCAGAAGGCTGAAACAGAAGGATCGTTTAAGTGCAAGAATTCAAAGCTGCAGTGAGTTATGGTTATGTACTCCAGGGAGATAGAATGAGCCTCTGTCTCAAAAAAAAAAAAAAAATATATATATATATATATGTATAGTATTAACATAATAGATATGTGGTATTATCTCATCGTGGTTTTAATTTGCATTTCCCCAATAACCACTGAGGTTGAGCATCTTTTTGTTAAGTGCTTGTACAAACCTTTTGCGTGATTTTTCAAATTGGGTTGTAAAAGTTCTCAACGAATCTGGATATAAGTGCTTTGTCAGATAAACATTTTGCACATATTTTCTTAGAAGCTGTAGCTTGCTTTTTGGTTTTCCTAATGGTTTCAACAACCGAAAGATGTTAATTTTTGTGAAGACCATCTATCAATTTTTTTCATTTATGGCTTATACTTTTTGTATCTTATCCAAGATCACGAATATTTTTCTCCTATGCTTTGTTCTAGAATACATTTGTGGTTTTGCCTTTACATTTAGGACAATGATCTATTTTTGAATTAATTTTGGTGTTTGATGTGAAAAACATTTCAAAATTTCTTTCTTTTCCATATGGATATCCAGTTATCACAAAACCATTTCTTGAAAGACTATTCTTTTCCCATTGAATTTCTCTGGTATTTTTACTGTAAATCAATTAACTACATAAGCGTAAATTCACTTCTGGACTCTCAATTCTATTCCATTGATTTGTACGTCTATATTTAGGAATCCTTTCATTTTTAATCCTTCAGAATAGGATAACATTTAGAGACAAATATGTTCAATACCTTCCATTGAAGTATACAATTTATCAAAATTTAAATATAGTAAACAAGGACAATTAATCTTTCTAAAAAACAAATTCTTACTTCACAGTTTAAAATGAAATGGTAATTAAATCATTTTGGATTCTTTTACTGGATCCAGAAAAAAATTAGAACAGAAAAGCCTGTTGCTTGAGGAAATACACTACTGTTTAGTGGCCACAGCAACCTCACTTCGTATCCAAGTCACAACACCAAAAAGGAAAAAAAGAAAAAACTGCTAATAACTACTGTATTGATTATATTTGCCAAGAAGAATACTTTTTGATTTTAAGAGGGTTAAATAAACATTATTATGAGACAATAGAAGCATAGTAAGAACACACTTATTTCCTTTAAACTGGTTCAAGCCTTCAGCCACCAATGAATTACATACATAAGTGTAAAATGTAATATTAGGTGATGTGACCATATGCTATGGTTTTAATGTCCCCTCCAAAAACACATGTTGAGACTTAATCCCCAATGTGGCAATACTGAGAGGTAAAGCCTTTAAGAGGTGATGCATTAATCCACTCAGGGATTAACGGATTAAAAGGTTAAGTGGTTATCATGGAAGTGGAACTGGTGGCTTTATAAGAAGACAGACTTGAGCTGGCACACTCAGTCCCTTCACCATGTGATGCCCTGCACCACCTTGAAACTCTGAAGAGAGTCCCCACCAGCAAGAAGGCCCTCACCAGATGCACCCCCTTGACCTTAGACTTCCCAGCCTTGGTATCTTTAAGAAATAAATTCCTTTTTTAAAAAATAAGTTATCCGGTTTTGGGTATTCTAAGGAAAAAGTAGTAATAATAATAGTGAACTAATATACTTAATAAATTTTTAAAAATTGAAATCATATCAAGTATATTCTCAGATGACAGTGGAATAGAACTAGAAATAATTAAACACAAAGAGTGGCTGAATGGATAAAAAAACAAGAGCCAACCATATGTTGTGTGCAAGAAACCCACTTCACCTATAAAGACACAGATAGACTGAAAATAAAGGGATGGAAAAAGACAGTCCATGCAAATAGAAACCATAAAAGAGCAGGAATAGCTATACTTCTATCCAATAAAATAGATCTCAAGACCAAAAACTATAAAAAGAGACAAAGAAGGTCATTATATAATCATAAAGGTGTCAATACAATAGGATATAACAATTCTAAATATGTATGTACCCAACAATGGAGCACCCAGATATATAAAGCAAATATCATCAGAGCTAAAGAGAGAGATAGAAACCAATACCATAATCATTGGAGACTTCAACAGCATTAGACAGATCAACCAGACAGAAAATCAACAAGGAAACATTGGACTTAACCTGCACTGTGGACCAAGTGGCCCTAATAGATATTTACAGAACGTTTCATCCAACAGCTGCAGAATACATGTTCCTCTCCTCAGCTCATGGATTATTTTCAAGGATAGACCGTATGTTAGGCCACAAAACAAGTCTTTAAAAATTAAAAAATAAAATTGAAATCATACCAAGTATTTTCTCTGACCACGATGGAATAAAACTATAAATCAATAACCAGAAGAACACTGGAAACTATACAAACATATGGAAATTAAACAATATGCTCCTGAATGACCAGTGGGTCAATAAAGAGATTAAAAAGGAAATTTTTAAATTTCTCAAACTAAATGAAAATGGAAATAACCTATGGGATAGGTTATAGCAATAAGTGCCTACATCAGTTTGTAGCAATAAGAGCTTACATCAAAAAAGTAGAAAAGCTTCAAATAAACAACCTATTGAGGCATCTCAAAGAATTAGAAAAACAAGACCAAACCAAACCCAAAGTTAGTAGAAGAAAAGAAATAATAAATATCAGACCCAAAATAAATGAAATTGAAACAAATTATTAATATATGGTCAAATGATAAAAATCATGATAAAAATTACTAAATGGCAAAATAATAAAATCATTCCCTTGCAAATATTCTGAACTCCCTTTCCTTTCTCTTACTTTGTTATACTTGGATGAACAATAAAATCTCATTACATTCAATTTTCAGTCCTATGACTCTATCTGCATAGTGAAGCCTGGCTGGAGAAAACACATGAAGAACTATGTTGATTGGTCTTGCTAAAATCACATGCTTATTAACTGAAATTGGACCCTCCTGATGCTTGGCAATCATATTTCCCTATTACATTAATTCTTCCTTTCTCTCATAAAACTATTTCATATCTTCTCTCTCTTAAAATCTCCAATACTTCATCCCTAATCTTCAATCTTAGCTAATAATCTCATTACCCATTTCAGTGAGGAAATAGAAAACTTCAAACAAAAATTTCCACAAGCTTCCAGGGCCGGATCAGCCCACCTACCCCACATCTGTGAGAATATTCTCTGCCGTCTGCGCTCCTGGCTGAAACCAGGCCTTCCACTTGTGCACTAGAGTACTATATACCATCCTCTCTCGTCTGCTCAAGAACATTGCTCCAAAAATGTCCTCTTTCCCCTCTATCATAAAATTTTCCCTCGCTGCCAGATCATCCCCATTAGCTATTATTTCTCCCTTATTAAAAAAACTAACAAGCCAACAGTCTTTTGATCCTGCTTCCCTTCTAGTCACAGACCTCTCCCCCTCTCCATTCCGTCACACAATGACATTTATGCCAGTTGTCGTGACAGTTCTAGTTAATGCTTGATTATTGAGTCTTGGCTTAATTATTAATGGTGCCCTTTTCAAGTATGTTTCAGTTTGGACTGTAAACATATGGTTAGCTTGCCTTCTAATGTAAAACTCCTTAAAAGAGCTAACTATTCCAATCCAGTGATTTAAAAAAAAAAACAACTATGCTCATTCTCTCCAACTTCTTGCGTTTTATTCTTTGTTGAGTCCCACTGCAAACAGGTCTTGCCTCCACTACTCCAAACTGCTGTTTTCAAGGTCATCAACCATGTCCATATTGTTAAATCTGATTGTCAGTTCTCATTTCTCATCTTCTTGACCTTTTAGCAGCATTTAACATAGCCAATCATTCCCTCCTTCTTAAACAATCTCTTCACTTGGCTTTCAGGGCTCCACACTCTTTTGATTTTCCTCCTGTCACTCAGTGTTCCAGCTGGTAGGAAGAAAGAAGGAATAAGTAAAGACAGGCCCCTCCCTTTAAGGACATGTCCTAAAGTAGCACATAACGTCTCTGCTTGGTCACATGACCACCCTTAGCTGCAAGAGACTTAGAATTATATTATTCATATATATATATATATGGTTTGTTCCCAGGCAACTGGATAAAAATTGGGGATTCTATTATTATGGAAGAAGGGAAGAAAGAATATTTGTAAACAACTGGCAGAGTCATTTTCAGGTTTTCTCTAAGATTTTATCTTTTAATAATACGAGAAAACAATTTTCCTTTAAAAACATAATTGAATAGGCCAGGCACGGTGGCTTATGCCTGTAATCCTAGTGCTCTGGGAGGCCAAGCTGGGAGGATCACTTGAGGGCAGGAGTTTGAGACCAGCCTGAGCAAGAGCAAGACCCTGTCTCTGCTAAAAAATAGAAAAAATTAGCTGGGCGCGGTGGCGGGCACCTGTATTTCCAGTTACTCGGGAGGCTGAGGCAGGAGGATAGCTTCAGCCCAGGAGTTTGAGGATGCTGTGAGCTAGGCTGATGCTACTGCACTCCAGCACAGGCAACAGAGTGAGACCCTGTCTCAAAATATATATATATATATATATATATTTATATATAATTGAATAATGGTGAAAAGGGATAAGAAGGTAAAATAATAACAAAAATATTTCAGTCTGAGATTATTTGACAGGTTTCCCTTGGGCTCAAGTATTAAGCGTATATGAAGTCAAATGTATGGGGTCATATTTTGAGTAAATGTGTATAGTTAGTATCTACAGCACTGTATATATAAAGATCTCATACAATTGCGAGGTGAAATGCTTAGGTCCCAATACATAAATGGGCAAAAACAAAAAAAATTCACAAAATATACCATCCCTAACTAAATACAATCTTTATCCTCACTAGCAATTGTAAGAAATAAAAGAGCGAGGTAAAGATACCTATTAATTTTTTAAAAAGTATTTGTTCGCTTTATTATAATGATACTAACTTCTATGATAGCAGAGTTAAGCAGCCGTGACACAGATCATATGATCCACAAAATACTTCATTTGGCTCTTTACAGAAAAAAAACTTGCTGACTCATGGCCTAATAAATTCTGAGCCTAAACACGAGGAAGTAAACAGAATGATTTACATTAAGGTGAAAAAAAATCAACTACAAACATACAAGAGAGGAGAGACCTGACTCAGTAGCAATGTGCTCGAATGAAAAAGTCCTGATGGTTAGAAATCAGCACAAATTATATATGGGAGGGAAAAGTGCTTAAAAACCGAGAAAACATCTTCCTAGACTACCCTAAAAGAAAAATTATCTGCCCTACTAGTTGCAATTCTCCTGGACCAACCATTCTCCAACATGTACTCTCCTCTCCAAACTGTTCTCTCTCTAGCACCTTCTAATCTGTGGTTAAGTAACACTTACCTGCCATACTTTAGCTTGGATATCACTTCCTCTGAAAAGGCTTCTTTTACTCCCCAAGACTGGGTTACCCGTACTTACCTTATCGTGGCATTTAACATGTCATATTGAAATTGCCTCTCTGTCTCCCCCATTAGAGGAATCCATGTGGGCTGAGATAAGTAGCTGGTGTTCCAACACCAGGCCCACTGCCTGCCACACAGGAGTCTACGACATGTTTGTGAAATGAATGAATGCCACAGAACCATTACATTCCTCATCAGTCAGACTGCACGGTAACAGTCCACTCACGCGCTGCTTAATGACAGGAATATATTCTGAGAACTACGTCATCGGGTGACTTCATTGTTGCGTGAACATCCTAGCGTGTACCCACACAAATCTAGATGGTATAGCCTACGACACATCGAGGCTACAAACCTGTCCAGCATATTACTGTAATGGATATGGTCGGCCAGTATAACACAACGGTATTTGTGTATCTAAACACAGAAAAGGTACAGTGAAAAAAAAATATGGTATAAAAGATAAAAAATGGTACACTTGTATAAGGCACTTACCATGAATGGGGCTTTCAGGACTGAAGTTGCTCTGGGTGAGGCAGTGAGTGGTGAGTGAATGTGAAGGCCTAAGGTATTACTGTCCACCACTGCAGAGTCTCGAAACATTGTACACTTAGGCTGCATAAATTCATAACAACTTTTTTCATTCTTCAGTTAACCTTGGCTTACTGTAAATTTACTTTATATATTTTTAATTTTTAACTTTTTGACTCTTTTGTAATAACATAGCTGACAACACAAACACACTGTACAAAAATAATTTTTCATTATATTCTTATTCTATAAGCTTTTGCCTATTTTTATAATTTTGTAATTTTTTTTAAACTTTTTTATTAAAAACTAAGACAAAAAGACACACATTAGCCTAGGATTACACAGGGTGGGGATCATCAATATCACTGTCTTCCACCTCCACCACTTGTCCCATTGGAAAGTCTTCAGGGGCAACGATACGGAGCTATCATTTCCTCTGACAAAATGCCTTCTGGAAGAGCTCTTGAAGGACCTGCCTGGGGCTGCTTTACAGTTAATTTTTTATATATAAGTAGGAGTACACCCCAAAATAATGATAAAAAGTCTACTATAGTAAATGCATAAACCAGTAACACTCGTTTATCAAGTATTATGTACCATACATAATTGTATGTGCTATACTTTTATAAGACTGGCAGAGCAGTAGGTTTGTTTACACAAGTATCACCATAAAGTAATGTGTTGTGCTAAAAAGTTACAATGGCTAGAACATGATGATAGGAATTTTTCAGCTCCATTATAATCTTACGGAACCACCTTCGTATATTCGGTCTATCATTGACCAAAACATTACACAGCATAATGATCGCATTCAGTTTTGGTGATTAGCAGACTATAGATGCCCTATTCAAATCTATCCTCTTCCTGCCTGTCTGGTAGGCAGAGCCCCAGTTTTAACTTGGTTCTATCCTTTATTTGGCCAGGTACTCAGGGAAGAATCAATACTACAGCCATGAGAGTGATTCATCTTAACTAACAATAGTTTAGGCAAGAATTGCATTTAAGTACAGTGAGATGTAAAGGAAAGTCTGCTGAGGAATTCCTGGGAAGCAGTTATGCTTAAAAGAAAATGTGTGTGGAAAAATGCCCCTTTTTCCTGTCTTTTGATTTGCCTCTGTTTAAAGACGTTTTGCTAGGAGCTGCTTGCAACCATGAGCGTTAAGAGAATAAAATCCTATGCGTTGAGGATGGCAGAGAGGAAAGAAGGAACCCAGATCCTTGAGGTCCTTGATAACATCAATAAACATGTGGAACCACCCCATGGCCAAATGTATTAAGTGAAATAATAAACTACTATAGCTAAACCACTTTTAGGGTAACACTTATAGTTGAGATTTCTTTCACTTGTAGAAACATGCTAACTTATGTAAGTGACATTTTAACAGGAACTTTGGCAAATTGGGATACATCTAAATGACAAATAATGTCCAAGGCTTTGGAAACCATGTCTTTTGAGGAATAAAGAATTAGGGATTTAAGCTTACAGAAAAGACTTGAAGGGAGATATAATAACTCTATTGTAATGTGAATGAAAAATCAGGGACCAATGTGTTTTAATTCAATAATTGGGAGGGAATTCAAATAATCAGAACTACTTAAAACACAAAGGTTTATGAGGTAGTGTGCTTTCTCATTGTTAAGAATTTCAGCTGTAATTTCATGGCTCCTTTTTGGGAGCATTCTGGGTTTGCTTTGGTGTGAAGCTGAGCTAGAGAACTTCTAAGTTTCCTTCGAACTCTTAAGATGCCATGATTTTATTCTTTGACTTCGTGATATGAAAGGCAAGAACTGTACAAGCAGGAAAGAAAAATACAATTTGACCCTGCACAACATGGGTTAGAATTGCGTGGGTCCACTTACATGCAAATTTTTTTCAATACATACAGTCAGCATTCCATATCTGCAGGTTCTACATCAGCAACCAAATGCTCATCGAAAAATAGAGTATTTGAGAGACACGAAATCTGAAGATATGAAAAGGGCTAACTTTCTGTATATCCAACTTCCATAAGCCAACTCTGGGACTTGAGTAGGAACATGGATTTGGTATCTGTGGGGGTCCTGGAACCAGTACCCTGAAGATACCAAGAGGTGACTGCAAATATAATCACCCATGTATACTTTTATATTATCTGTGATTCAATTTCGAAAATTGGTCACACTGTCATAGCCTCTGGACATATTCATGGAATACACAAAAAGTGGACCAAAGCAAAATCAAAATTGAAAGCTACTCAGCAAAAAAAAAAAATTCTTTTTTGACACAGAGTCTCACTCTGTTGCCTGGGCTAGAGTGCTGTGGTGTCAGCCTAGCTCACAGCAACCTCAAACTCCTGGGCTCAGGCGATCCTCCTGCCTCAGCCTCCTGAGTAGCAGGGACTACAGGCATGTGCCACCATGCCTGGCTAATGTTTTCTATACATTTTTAGCTGTCCAGCTAATTTCTTTCTATTTTTAGTCCAGACAGGATCTCGCTCTTGCTTAGGCTGGTCTCGAACTCCTGAGCTCAAACAATCCTCCCGCCTTGATCTCCCAGAGTGCTAGAATTACAGGCATGAGCCACCGTGCCTGGCCAGCAAAAAATATTAATAAGAAACAGAGTTCTTCTTTAAGGCAAAAAAAGTGGAGTTGGAGAATTATTAATGATACATGTAAAAATTGCAAAGTATAAACTGGGCTCCCATTAAGACTTACAGGAAAGGTTTACACACCTGAACATAGTAATTCTCAGTTATCTGTTCTAACGCAGAAAAAAATCTAACAATTTTAATAAAGACATGGTTGGCGTTGGCATGTTTTAAGATTTATTCCCATTCTGTTTAACTGGAAATGCTTTAAATTCTGGAAATTTATAGAAATAGGATATAAAAAAGTTGCTTATTTGCTCATTCTATATCCCTCTTCAGAACTCTTTTGCCTTCATAGTTCTAATGTTTTATACTGAAAAATTCCTTGCTCAACTGCAAGGAATGGAAAGAGTAAAAATAAACCAGAATAAAGAAAGCACCAAATAGGGATTATCATAGCTAACTGTGCTAATAAAATTATAAAGGAAGTACGCTGAATTCAAACAATATACTAAATTGTACCGACCTCACTGGTATAATAATAGAACATCTCCAATTACCAATGAGGGTCCTAACTCACTTTTCATGTCAAAATTGGAATCATAGCAGATTCCACTCTATACCCTTGTGGATATATAATTTGAAGAATTGAATTGGATGTGCACATTGAATTGGAGAATTTTTCTGTATATGTCAAGATTTTTGCTTTAGGTTTTAATCCAAATGATACACACGCCAAGTTATTATACATCTATTTTAGTTGGAGTTATTTTAAATATCGCGAAGAATGAACTTTCATCATAACCCTATGAATTGATTTCACCCATATCTTTCAGGGATACTTCTGATCTTTTTCTTATTTAAACCTTTATTCATGTGTCTATTTTTTATTTAATAAATTCTCATTTATTCTTGATGACATTTGTTAGTATTTTAGATTTGTGTCTCATCAGAATGCTCTGTTGAATGAATGCAGAAAGGTTAATCACTGCACCGTACTCTCCTAACCTCCACAATGCTCAAGCATTTCTAAATATAGTGAAAGAGTTAAGTCAAGAATAAAAGAAATTTCACTTACCATTAAGAGTTTGGTAATTGATAAAGAACAAATTGACTTTTAATTGATGACAAAAAGCATATTGAAAATATAAACTGATTTATAAGTTATATAGTATTACCTTTTTATCTAAATGGCTTCAAAATTTTTAAAACCCAGATTACTCCTCTTCTTGACTAATATATTTTTTCCTAGGGCCAAAAATTTATTGCACATGATTTATAACACTACATACAAAGCAGAAAAGAAGACATTTTCACATTTCTTAATATGCTTCTCTTCTAAAAGTTTCAAATTCTCAAACCTGATAGGACTGTAGTGTTGGCAACAAATATACTGAATTTCAATATTTTAACACTAATATGATTTTCCCTCCACTTTATAAAATTAATTACACAGTACTGGTTTATAAAAACCATCATGTTTACAGTTTCATGTTACCTTAAACACCTCAAAAAACACCAAGTCAGGAAGAAAAAAATAAAAATTTCTCAAGCATTATAATTTAATGAAATTGTTTTTTTAAAACATTACTGCTTTAGTGTTTCTATATACTGTTCATTTCTAACTTTTGGAATTTTATATACTCTAAAAGGAAAATCAAAATATACTTCAAATTTTACTTTCCATAGCACCTCTAGGTACAAGCTAAAGTTTGTTTGCACTTTAAGGAATTAGGCACAAATGAAATTAATTCTGAGAGTCAATTTCCCAGAGAGAAATCATTTCAGCCACTCCTCTTCTGGATTCATTTCCTTTCTGTTTAGCTGAGAGGACTGGCAGATCTCAACAGCCACACCACCATATGTTACAATCAAAGCCAGATGACAATCTGGCACTGTAGCAGGACCATGAAGAATGGTTACATTCTTTGCCTATACATTACAGCTATATTTTATTAATTGACATATTGATTATAATTCTTATTTTTATTATTGCCTATATTATGAATATAGGTTATATATATTACTGCTATAAAATATAAGTCAATATAAAAATCATAAATGTAATGTTCCCCTTTTCCCACTCAAAAAATATTACAAAAAATTATAAAAACTGAAAAACGAAATAAATTTTTCAAAACACAAATTCCCCAGCATACCAAAACCCCTAAAAATTATATATTCTACCATGCCAAACTCTTACATTGCAAAGTTCCTCACACCCCAACTATGCCCCATTTCAGCAAGAAACAGATCAATCGACAGCCTAATTCCCCAAGATTGAGAAATAAACGAAGAGAAGGAGGGACTTGTATAACCAGCTCCCTGAATAAAAATGCCTTTTTGCAGTTCTCTTATGTTTCAAGTTCCCAGGCCAGTAAGACTTGCTGCCCAGAGCTTTACAATTTTGTTTCACTGATACCCTCCCTTTTAAGTTGTTTTTCAGAAAAGTAGACCCTCCTTACAGTAACAAGATACACGCCCCAACTGTTCAGAGAAGTGGCATTCCACCACAAATCTTCACCAAGGACCCCCAAGCAAGCTACTCCCCACACCCTGCAAGTGCACGAGAAAAGATGACCAACATTAACCCTTAGTTCATTATACTACAACAATCTCTGCCCTAGGAGGGGCTTACCTGCCATTTTTTGATCACGCAATGTATGTGCCACTATGATTTCTCACTGTGTCTGCATGCCTCACACTCCACCCCAAACATGCAATAATGCTCACTCACTTCATGCATCATTCATTTCACCTCTGAAAAAGCCCCTGACCGCATTGGTCAGGGAGGCGGATTTGAGGTAGTCCTCCCACCTCCCAGTTGACATTCCCCACAATAAATCTTTCTTCCCTGACAATCCTTGCCTCTATAATTGGTTTTCTATATGGTGAGCAACAGAGGGAACCCTCCTTGTGGGTTCATTAACAAAGTGATATGCTAATTTTCTGTTTTGTGATAAATCAAATAGAAATTCAGATATTCAAAATTCTGAAGAACACACAGTATGGCAAATATTCCTACCGCACCCTCCTACCTTTTCCCCCATCAGACTCGATTGCCCTCTTTTTATAACTGCCAGCAACTACTTTTCTGCCTGTGTTCCATCACCCTTCAATCTGAAAGGAAAAATTCAATATCTGAAAAACATCCTTGATACCTCATGCATTCATTTCAATCTTTCAATAAATTTATTGAGCACCTACTATGTGCCAGGCACTGTATGAGGAATAAGGAATACAAAGTTGAACAATGACAATGACAAAAACACTTCTGTCCTTATGGAGTTTACAATCTAGTGGGCCTGGCATTAATCAAATGAATACATATAAAATTACAAACGTGTTAGATGTTAAGTAGAAGTATGTGGTCATGTGCGAAATATATTAATAACAGTGGATCTTACTCTGAGACAGAAATTGAAAACGCTTCCCTGAGGAAGTGACGAATGAGCTGAGACCTGAAAGAGAGAGAGGAATTACCTAGGCAATGGGGAGGGACAGGTAGTTCAAGCCAAAGAAACAGCATGAACAAAGGTCCTCTGGTGAATGAAGCACTGTAATTCTCACTCCAGATACTTAAAGAACAACGAAGGTAGAATACAAAGTAACACACGGTACACAATGAGGTTAAGTGGTAACAGTAATAACAGGTTACCTCTACTCAGTGTTTTTTTAATGTGATGCACCAGCCACTGTTTTAATCTTTTGAGACATTAAATGCCCAGAACTAGATAGTGGCCCTAATACATGTGACATGATAGGTCACATATTTTGTTTTCATCCTAAGAGCAATGAAAAGCCATTGAAGTGTTTTAAGCTACGGGTGAGAGTGGGGGTAAGTGGGTTGCCTTGATTAAAATTGCTCATTGAACAAAAAAAAAGAATTCTGCCTGCAGTACACAGTGAATCTGAAGAAAGCTGGAGTAGCTGCGGTAAAATGAGCTAGGAGACAACTACAGAACTGCAGACAAAAGGTGCTGATGGGCCGAGTGTCGTGGCTCACGCCTGTAATCCTAGCACTCTGGGAGGAAAAGGTGGGAGGATCACTTGAGCCCAGGAGTTCAAGACCAGCCTGAGCAAGAGTGAGACCCCATCTCTACTAAAAAAATAGAAAAAAATTAGCTGGGTGTGGTGGCATGCACCTGTCATTCCAGCTACTGGAGGGGCTGAGACAGTAGGATCACTTGAGCCCAGGAGTTTGAAGTCGAGGTTGCAGTGAGCTACGATCACATCACTGCACTCTAGCCAGTGCAACAGAGCAAGACTCTCAAAAAAAAAAAAAAAAAAAAAAAAAGGTGCTGATGGTAGCATAAATTAGAGAGCGTTGAGAAGTTGAGAAGTGAAGAAAAGTAGACAAATGTGAGAGATGTTTACAAGGCAAAATGACATAAAATGACATGACTTGGTGATGAACTATGGGGAGAGGAAGGTGTCTTAAGGTGAGTTCTAGGTTACCAATTTGGAAACCAGGGTGAATGGTGGTGGCATTCGCTGAGATAGGAGGATGCCCTGATTATACTACAGGTTAACGGAAACTTATTAAAAAGTAAGCATCTCACTCCCATGCTGACAGTGAACAACAACAATAAAAACCCAGAAAGGAGTTTCTGATTAATTTTTCCCACATATATTTGCCTGTGATCATATACAGACATGCTTATGTGGCTTAAACTAAAAATAATGCTTCATCAAAACCAGTATCATATGGTGCTGTTTTGAAGTTTTAGGAAAAAATGAGAAAAGAAAACATATGGAAGCTACAAAGTGTTTCTGACATGCATGAAATTAAAAAGCAAAGCGTGGAAAACCTACTACAATGCTACTGTAATCAAAACAACATGGCATTTGCATAAAAACTGACACATGCACCAATGCAACAGAATACAAAGCCCAGAAATAAATCCACACATTTACAATCAGTCAATCTCTGACAAAGATGCCAACATCACACAATGGGAAAAGGACCTTCTCGTCAATAAATGGTGCTGGGAAAACTGGATATCCATATGCAGAAGCATGAAATTAGATCCAAATCTGACACCATATATAAAAATCAACTCAAAATGGATTAAAGACTTAAACATAAGACCTGAAACTGTAAAAATACTAGAAGAAAACATAGGGAAAAAGCTCCATGACAGTGGTCTGGGCAAAGATATTTTGGGTATGACCCCCAAAGCACAGGAAACAAGAGCAAAAATAGACACATGGAATTGTATATGAACTATTAATACAAAGCTTCTGCACAGCAAAGGAATCAACAGAGTGAAGACATACCCTACGGAATGGGAGAATATACTTGTAAATCATACATTTGTAAGGAGTTAATATGCAAAATATGTAGGGAGCTCAAACTCAAGAAAACAATCCAATTTTTAAAAATGAGTAAAGGGCCTAAATAGACATTTCTCCAAAAAAGACATGCAAATACCCAACAGGTATACAGAAAAGAGCTCAACATCACTAATCATCAGACAAATTCAAGTGAAAACCACAGGAAATATCACCTCACACTTGTTAGAATAGTTATGATCAAAAAGCCAAAAGATAACAAGTGTTGTCAAGTATATAGAGAAAAAGGAATCCTCACACCCTATTGGTGGGAATGTAAATTAGTATAGCATATGGAAAACAGTATAGAGGTTGTTAAAAAATTAAAAATAGAACTACCATATGATCCACCAGTCCCACTACTGGGTATGTATCCAAAGGATATGAAATCAGTATGTTGAAAGGGGTATCTGTAATCCCATGTTCATTGCAGCATTATTCACAGTAGACAAGATATAGAATCCACCTAAGTGTCCATCAATGGATGAATGTATAAAATTAATGTGGGACATATACAAAATGAAATACTATACGGCCCTAAAAAGGAAGAAAAACTAGCTGGGTGTGGTGGCGCACACCTGCAGTCCCGGCTTCTTGGGAGGCTGAGGCAGGAGGATCACTTGAGCCCGGGAGTTGGAGGTTGCAGTGAACTATGCTGCACTCATTCTAGCCTGGGTTATAGAGCAAGACCCTGTCTCAAAAAAGAAAACAAAAACAAAAAAGAAGAAAAATTTGACATTTGTGACACCTAGAGTACATTGTGTTAACTGACATTAGGCAGGCACAGAAAGACAAATGCTACATGATCTCATATGTGAAGTATAAAAGAAAAGAATGTTGAACTTACAGGAACAGAGAGTAAAATGGTATTTATCGGAGGCTGGGGGTTGAGGGAATGGGAAGATGTTTGTCAAATGACACAAAATTTCAGTTAAATAAGTTCAAAAGTTCTATTGTACATCATGGTGACTAAAGTTAATAACGATATACTGTATACTTGAAAACTGCTAAGAGAGATTTTAAGTGTTCTCACCACAAAAAAATAAATGAGGTAATGCATATGTTAAATAGCTTGATTTAGCCATTCCACAATGTATACAGATATCAAAACATCATGTAGTACATCATAAATATATACAATTTTTATTTATCAAATAAAAAGAAAACAAACCCAAAAGCAACCATCCCCCCCAAAAAATAAAAAGCAAACCATATTTTTTCTGTCCCTTGATCATTAACATCTCTCTCTTAGAGATTTAATTTTTTTAAAAATTCAGGACATGACAAATTTATTTCTAATTTATGGTCATTTAGAAAACCCTGGTATGCTTATTTCTGTATTGCTCACACCACTAAATAGTTGAGAGTTAACTTAAAAATTGTCCCACTATGCTTTAAATGTTTGAATAATACACAGTAATATATACATCCATCATACACACACAATTAAAAGGGTTATCGTCATTTTTAAAAGAAAAACAGATAAAACGGTGATTCCTCCCTTCACCCTAACCCTGGGAAAATCTGTGAATTAATGATTAAGCTAAAATGAAAGCATGTAATTAAGCTTTAAATCAAAAGACCAGGTTAATAATTGTGATTTTGGTAATTTGTCTTTTCTGAGACTTAGGGTATTTTTTAATTCAAAACCTCTAACATATAAATAATACCTACCTCTCAAAATTTGTTGTGTGCATTATATGAATACTGTTTCTGAAAGTGTTTTATGAATTTTAATTCTCTATAAAAATAGTTTTTATAAATTAAAAAAATAGAACAAAGCGCATACCATGCTCAGATTATTATCATCTCTAGTGTTTATATGATTTTCTTGGAAAGGCCAAATTTAAAAGGAATAAGAAAAACTCAGCTTTTTTAACATTACACAATTGTAATAGACCATAGACAAATTTAAATTTATACAGAACAGGTCAATCCTGAAAAACACTGTTGGCTCTAAAGAAATTAATGTCCCATCAATCCTTTTCTATAACAGAGACTGTTTTTGCTGACCATATACCTACAAATCAAATGTTTTCTTCTAAGGGCATAAGCTATACATCTTAAATCTTTAATTAGAACTTTGCATTTAATCTAACACTATTTTAAGGTTTAACATGTTTTTTTAAAATACTCTGTGGTAAAATGTTAACAATTTAATTTGTTCGTGGATATATCCTCAGTACTCAAAACAGTGCCTGTATTTTTAGTAATGTCAATAAAAACGGATGTATAGAAGGTAAAAAAAAAAAAAAAAGGCTAGTATTGTATTTTCTCTTTTTATTTTTTTTCTTTTTTGAGATAAGGGTCTTGCTTTGGTGCCAGGGCTAGAGTGCAACGGTGTCATCACAGTTCACTGCAATCTCAAACTCCTGGGATCAAATGATTCTTCCTGCCTCAACCTCCCAAGAAACTGGGACTATAGGCATGAGCCACGTGCTCGGCCACTACTACTGTTTTCAATAAAGCCTAAATCACTCCAGCACTTAATATAAATGAAATATGTATTTTTCCCCAACCACTCGGATATAAGGACAGCTATTTAAGTCACACCAAATAAGCAAAGCACCATAAAGTGTTGCAATGTGTTTGAAAATTTTCAAGTATCAAGAAAAAGTAGTCCAGCTGTTTCATGTTCCATCTTGGATATATTTATGTTTAAGAACGTGAATTTTAAAATAGATACCAACTTAGTTTAATTCCATCATAAATATATTTTAAATCTTTAAATTCCTGTTTCTTGAACACTCATGTACTTTTATTTCATAATGCATGATCAAGATTCTCTCATGTGGATTTCAACCTTAATCCCTAGAAAATAGAATTCAAAATTTACCAATGACTTTTATTTCAGAAGACTGTGTGTATGTGTGTATATATATATAATATTTTTATCAATCACATAGAGCTTTAATCAAAACTAGCTTTATAAATTCAGTATGTGCAAACACCCACCTAATAATACTACAAGAATGGTATGAAATTGATTTATGTGCATAAAAACAAAATTCTCTGAACACATTCACTTCTTAAAGAAGAAAGATGAAGGTAAAGAAATAATATAATATAAATAGTATTAAGTAAAATGTTTATAGCTACAAATGTCAAATTTAGCAAGATAGTTAAGTTAAATTACTCTTTTGCTTCTAACAATAAATGTTTGAAGGAATGTACAAGTAATGCTTTTTGAATCACTTAGTCATATACTCTTAACATTTTGCCTTTGTACACTTTGTGCTTTTCATTTTTACATTTGTACCGTCTTTTTGTTGAAAATTATAGCTTCTACTTATATTGTTTACCCAGAACTTAAAGTGATTTTCCCCACATTTTCAAGATACTTTATAATTTCAGCAGGGTGAAGATTTTCCAGAGTTTTCAAATCCATTAATTATATAATTTATTAATTTTCTTGGACTTTTTACAATTAAATAATTATAGATTTAAGTACATAATTCTAATAACATTTACAATGTAAGCCTCTTTTTATTTTACATTAACCTAAAAGCATTTGAATCTTTGTAAATAAAAGTAAATTATTAAGAAATAGTAAGAAGTAAACTCAGCAATCTGTATAGGCAATAGTTTTTCATTTTTCTTTTTAAAAAATGCCTATAATGAGATATCAAAATTAGGAAATGACATCTTACTTTCATTAGGCATGTAATTATTTTACAGAATGTATTGACTTGCCTAGATCACACCAGTTTAAAAGAGGGTTCAACCCCAAAACACAAAACAACCAAAAGATCGTAATGCTCGTACCTCATACTTTCTAAACTGGCTTTGGACTAGTCAACACTTGTTCACACTCCATTTCACTTTATTGTCTTTTTATGAAAACGAAAGTTTTCCACTACTTGGTAACATCCACATTATAAATATAACCTTCCTACTCCAGAGCTATAATTTGAATCTTGACTGCCACTCCTGTTATTCAACTGTCATCTTCTTTATATGATGCAGAAGAGCATCTTTTTCCAAGTGAGCCTCTGCAAGAGCCATTTTAGCTTTAGCCAGTTCCTGTTTAAGAGATTCATTCTCTTCCATGAGCTGAAATAATAAATTGGGAAAATAAAGAAAATTTATATCATTTTCAGAAAATACAGACTATATAGTATACAAAGGCGTGACACTTAGAAAAGTAAAAACCCAATGCTGGTGAGGGTCCACTGAAGCTGAAAATTACTCTGAGAAGCTATTTGGAAACAGATATTTCAAGCACATAAAAATGATCCTGTATTTTGACTCAGCAATTCAAAATACTCATCCTAATTTCCAAATCTAATAGTGATTTTGTTTCACATTAATTTCCCTGGACTCTCTGTGGCTACAAACAATACTGATTCACCTCTACTTCCTAAACCTCTCTCTTTTATTGGCTTTTATGCCACAGCCGTTTCACGTTTCTCTCTCACAACCTATCCCCTTTTCATCTTTTCTTCTGTTTTTTTTTAAGAACACTTAAATTTTGATATTGTTAGATTCCATAGTTGGTCGTCTTCTCTTGTCATTTGAGTCACTCTCTTGGATGATCTCATCTACTCCCACGGCTCCAACTACCACAGATAGCCTGATAGGGCACAAACCTTTCTCCTGAGCTCCAGGCTCATATTTTGAATATCCATTAGACTTTTCATCTAGATAGCCAATAAGTCTCCCTTCTTCTCTTTAAGATTTAGACCAGGTGCGGGGGCTCATGACTGTAACCCTAGAACTTAGGGAGGCCGAGGTAGGAGGATCACTTGAGACCAGGAGTTCAAGATCAATCTGAGCAAGATCCCCATCTCTACAAAAAATAGAAAACTTAGCCTGGTGTGGTGGCACACAAATGTAGTCTCAGCTACTCGGGAGGCTGAAGTAAAAGAATTGCTTGAGCCCAGGAGTTGGAGGTTGCAGTGAGCTATGGTGATGCCACTGCACTCTAGCCCGGGTGTGCACACACACAAAAAGACTTAGTTCAAGTATTTTATTCTCTTAGAGCCATTCCCTAACCCCTAAGTATGAGGATACAGCAAAACTCAGGACTTTCTGCATTTACACAGATACATTAATATATATGCATTTAATTTCAAAGAGTTCTCAGACTTCTTTAATCCCAGCTTAAGAATTCCTGCCTTACAAACCAACTGAAATACTTCCCTATACTTGCCCCAATCCATAGTATGGCACCTGGCACAGTGTGTATGAATACTGATTGAACGCTCTTGTCTTTCCCACTACCTTGACTTCTTCAGTCGAATAGGGATGGTACACTGTTCCATTCCATATCCCTACCTCAGAGTTGGCAACCAATAAATCTTTATTGAACAGATGAAGTAACTTATTCTGTGGTTCTATCACAGAGAATTAAAACTCTGCAAAACATTTTGTTTATTTATAATGGCAAAAAACCAGAAGCAACTCAAATGTTAGCAACTATTAACAGGAAGGTTCAGAAATGACAGCATGTCTACATCCATATTAGTTAGCCATAAAATAAATATGGGACAAATGTAGCAATATTAAAAAATATTTCTTACATAATGTTAAGTAAAATAATATAGTATATACATTTGAATATTAATTGCGAAAAAAAAATAGAAAAGAACCTGTAAGGAAAAATCACAAAAATATTGATAGCACTATAGGAAAGCAGAAGAAACTAAACTCGTTTTCTTTATCTTGCTCAACACTATAACCACAGCATCTAGCACAGCACCTGGACACAATAGCAGGCATTCAATACATTTTATTTAAATGAGTAAACAATGTGTTAACTATTAGTATCTTAATATTTAATTATTTTAAATGCAAAAACTGACTCTGAATTAGGTTTTCCATTACCTGTTCCCTAGTAAAGTCAAAGGAGCATTCAGGAAAGTTAACTGAGTGAGAAGGCCAAGGGACTTCTGGACTTGTCTGAGTGGCTTGATTGACACTGCATTGTTTCTTCAGATCATACTTTCCACTGGTCAGTGGCACTGAATCAGAATCACTTTTGACATTTTCTTTCAAATCATTTCCAGTGTTAAGCATATGAGAATCTGATCAAATAAATAAAATGCTCAGATAATATTTCCAGACATTTGATAATTCTTTAAAAGTTCTATCATGAAAAACTAATTTTAAAATGAATATATATCAGTAAATTATGGGATAGAAAAACAATACAGAAAAATCAATAAGACCAAAAGCTCATTCTTGGAAAAGATCAACAACATTGATATACTTTTAGTGAGAGTGACCAAGAAGAAAAGAAATTGCAAGAATCAGAATTGAAAGAAGGAACATTACTACCAACCTTGCAGAAATAAAAACTACAATAATGAATACTGTGACCAATTATATGCCAATAATTGGATAACTTAAATGAAATAGGTTAATTCTTAGGAAGATACCAACTACCAGAATAGATCCAAGAAGACAATGTGAATGGCCCTATAGCTGGTAAAGAGATTGAATCTGTAATCATAAAACTACCCACAAAGAAATGCCCAGGCCCAGAGGCTTCACTGGCGAATTCTATCAAACACTTAAAGAATATCAAATCTTTATAAACTCTTCCAAAAAAGAAAAGAAAAGAAGGAACACTTCTACACTTCTTCTATGAAGTCAGTATTGCTTTGATATCAAAACCAGACCAAAACCAAAATCACAAGGCCAGGCACGGTGGCTCATGCCTATAATCCTAGCAATTTGGGAGGCTGAGACTGGAAAACTGCTTGAGGCCAGGAGTTTGAGATCAGCCTGAGCAATATAGCAAGACCCCCATCTCTACAAAACAGAAAAATTAGCCAGGTGTGGTGGCACGTGCCTATGATACCAGCTACTTGGGAGGTCAAGGCAGGAGGATCATTTGAGCACAGGAGTTGGAAATGGCAGTGAGCTATGACGATGCCACTGCACTCTAGCCTGGGTGACAGAGCAAGACCCTGTCTCAAGAAAAAAAGAAAAGAAAGAAGCAGGAAAGAAAGAAAGAAATCACAAGAAAACTAAAACCAAAATGCTACTGAGTATAAACATAAAAATCCTCAAGAAAATATTAGCAAACAGAATCCTCCAACACATAACTATATACCATGGCCATGTGGGATTTACCTCAGGAATGCAAAGTTGATTTAACATCCTAAAATCAACTATTGCAAAGCATCGTATCAGTAGAATAAAAAACAAAAGCCACACGATTATCTCAATAGATGCAGAAAAAGCACTTCACTAGATGATAAAAAACATTCAGGAAATGAGGAATAGAAGTGTACTTCCTCAATCTGATACAGGGCATCATCTACAGACACCCCACGGCTAACACTGTACTTAACGGTGAAAGACCAGATGCTTTTCACCTCTGCCAAAACCAGAAACCAGACAAGGTTGCCTGCTATCATCGCTTTTATTCAACATTGTCCTAGAGGTTCTAGCCAAAGCAAATGGGCAAGAAAAAAACTAAAAGGCATCCAGATTGCAAAGGAAGAAGTAAAACTATCTCTACTCACAGATGATTGCCTTGTATATCAAAACAATTAAGGAATCAACTACTGGAAGTAACAAATGAATTCAGCAAGGCTGCAGAATACAAAATCAATACACAAAAGTTAATTGTATTTCACTTGTAATGAAGAATTCAAAAATGAAATTAAGAAAACAATTCCACTTAAAGTATTAAAAAGAATAAAATACTTAAGAATAAATTTAACAAAAGAAACACAAAACGTACTCTCTGAAAACTATAAAACATTGTTGTAAGAAATTAAAGATGATCTAACTACATGGAAAAATTCCTATGTTCATGGATTGGAAGACTTAATATTGTTAAGATGGCAACAGCCCTTAATTATCTAGTTTTAATGTAATCCCTATCAGAATACAAGCTGGCTTCTTTGTAGAAAATGTCAAGCTGATTCTAAAACTCATACGGAATTGCAAGGGATCCAGAAGAGTCAAAACAATCTTTCAAAAAGAACAACTAAGTTGGAGAACTTACATGTGCCAATTTCAAAACTTACTCCAAAGCAAGTTGGTAATCAAAATAGTGTGGTACAGTCATAAGGATAGACATATATATAAATGAAATAAAACTGAGAATCCATAAATAAACCCATGTGTCTATGGTCTTTAGCCACACCCAAGATGCAAAAGCTAACTCTAATATATACATTTGAATTAAAGAACTAAATTATCTAAAAACTAAATCTACGCAAATCTTAAACCATTAAGGTAAATCTTCATGACCTCAGATATGTCAATATGTTCTTAGGACATCTAAAACACAAGTAACAAAAGAAAAAACAAATGAATTGAGCATCGTTGTCTTATTTTAAGAAATTGCCACAGCCACACCAACCTTCAGCAACCACCATCCTGATCAGTCAGCAGCCCTCAACATTGATGCAAGACTCTCCCACCAGCAAAAAGATTATGCCTTGCTGAAGATTCAGATGAGTGTAAACATTCTTTAGTAATATTTTTCCATTAAGGTATGAATATTGTTTTTCTAGATATAATACTACTGCACACTTAAACTACAGCATAGTGTAAACGTAACTTTCATATGCACTGGGAAACCAAAAAATTCACGTGATATTCGCTTTATCACGGCGGTCTGGAACCAAACCCGCGATAATATTATTATCTGAGGTATTCCTGTATAAAGAAGGGGTTCAGCTCCTTTCATGTGAATATTTAGTAGTTCCATCACCGTTTGTGGAAATGGCTATTCTTTCCTCCCACTGAATTGTCTTGGCAGCCTCGTCAAAGATCAACTAACCATTCCGGATTCTCAATTCTACTCCATTCCAAAAATCTTTTACCAAGCTCCTTTCCTACTCAGTCAGGTGGAGAATGTTTCTTGCTTACAATTACGAATGCTGACTGGTACTGTTTTTTTCAAGTGTTTGAGAATTCTTGTATGTATGTTAAACCCATTTTTTTTGACTATAGATGCTGTTTCTATTTACCGTAGTCAATTTCTAGCGATTGTAGAAGAGGAGGGGTTGTGCCACAGGATGAGATATACCAAGTTTGTCAACTGGGTAGGAAATCATTCTCTTCCTGGGGCTTAGCAGCTGCAGACTCTACCCTTAATACTTGGGTCTATATGCAAACCCCTGCCAAAGCCTGCCACGAGGCAGGAACATAGGAGAGGATCTCAAAAAGTAATGCTTAGGTTATTCATGCTATTGCCTCAGGAACCCATTCTAATTTTAGTACCTTGTTGGGAGGATTCCTCCTTGTTTTTGAGAAGGAAAATCCCTAGAGTAGTTGTCCTGGACTCTCTTGGTCCCCTTTCGCACTCCTTCCCAGGGAAGAAGGTATGACATACCTGACTGATGAGGTTAGAAAAAAGAACTATGTATGTGTGGTTCAGTCTCTTCTCACTTTGGTATGTACTATATACCTTGCCTGCAAACAGTGTGCTCTGTGTTCTGCTTTCTCTACAGACCTATGGTTTTGGGAGCTAAAGCGTTCTGCAGACAGAGTAACGCACCAAGCATTTGGCAGACAGAGCAGTGCACCAACGGTGCACTATCTTCTCACACACCTAAGCCATCCTTTCCACCTAAGTTTGTATCAGTTATGAAGATGACATTCTGATGTATATACAAGGGTTGGGAGAATGCATATAAAAGAACAGTGAGAAATAAAGCTAAGAAAGCAATCAGGAGACAAAAGTAAGATCAAGAGACATGTAAGACCATGAAAGCCTCTATCATGGACATTCAAAACACATTTGTAGAACAGTAAGCCAACTATTTCCAGGGTAGAGATTCATACATAAATGATACTTTATTAGATGTACTGAGAGTGTCCCTCAATCATCTTCTACTGCATGTGTACATATACACAAAAAAAAAAGAATGAAAAGAAATAATCGGTGTATAAATAATTTAACTTTAAAATCTGAGTATGTGTTCATTTAAATTGTTTTTCATATATACCTCTGATATGAAAAGAGCCATCATCATTTCTCTCTACCACAAGACGATCAATATGTACAGCTACAGGAGCTGGCTGAAGGGATAGTGTACTACTCCGAGGACTGTCATCCTACAGGAAAGAGAAATAATATTGGCAAGGTGTTATTAAAGTGATAAAATTAAAATGATCATTTTTAATAAGGACTTCAGCCAATCATATTTTTAATGAGTTAGAATACATCTTTACATGCTTTAGTTGATACAGTGAGAAAACTGCTTGTTATATTTTGACATTTTATAATTTTTTTTTTTCTTTTTTTTTAAGCCACGGTCTCACTCTGTCAACCCAGGCTGGAGTACAGTGGCATGATCACAGCTCACTATAGCCTCAAACTCCTGAGCTCAAGGGATCCTCCCACCTCAGCCTCCTAAGTTTCCAGGACTATGGACATGTGCCACCACATCCAGCTATTTTTTTTTAACTTTTGCATAGACAGTGGCTCGCTATGTTGCCCAGACTGGTCATGAACTCTTGGCCTAAACAGATCCTTCCACCTCGGCCTCCCCAAAGTGCTGGGATTTCAGACATAAGCCACTGCTCCTGGCCACATTTTCTAATTTCTAAGAAGGATCTCTACCAATAAATTCATTTTAATAAATGCTTATATATATTATATATATAGAGAGAATATATATTATAAAGAAGGCATATTCTTAGGCATGAATAAAAGTCCAGATATGCAAAGTGTACATTTATAAAATGAAGACATAAAAGTATTTATTAACATACTTTTAAATTTATTTTTGTGTTAGAAACTTGTATCTTCATTGGCATTACTGTTGCAACAGTTTCATCTTCCAAAAAATGTTGAATATTCATAAGAGAAGATATAAGAAACTCAGTGCTGAAGTTTTCTATATGGCATTGCAGGAATCCATTTTTTTCTGCAAGCAATGAGTGTATTGCAGCACCAGGTCCGCTTACAAACCTCAGAGAAATCTCAGGAGAAGATGTGCAGTGAATTACAGCTTTCTGATCTGAACCTAAGGAAAATGAGCATATGAAAATGATAACTTTGTAGTGCTACTCAAAAATATCACTATTGTCATTGAGAGGATACTGTCATTTTGTATATTAAAGCAATGTTACACAAAATAGTTTTAATATTTACCCCTAGTTTAAATGATATTCTGTAGTACATATACAATATAAATACACCTTCTAATTTCAATTTTTTTAGATAACTTTCTACTACAATAATGTTGACTTCCCTATATTTTCTATTTTTTGGTAACAGGAAAAAACATGTCGTAACTCTGATATACCTATCTCAGTTACTTGGAGTGTGTTTTAGTGTGTACCTATGTATACATCTGAATGGTGACTGTCATGGCATTAAAGTGACCCTTAAGCCATTTCCCTTTAAGCCTGAGGTTTTATACCTTCCTCATTAAATTAAGTTCTCAAATAATGAAAAAATAAATAAAGAAGGTCTCATTAAAATGCTTCTATTAGAAGACTGAAGTTACAATAAAGGAAATATATGTGTTTTGTGTACATATACACAAAAACAGACACACATAATTATATTTATCTGTGTCTTGGCCATGTTCCAAAAAATAATTACGGATGGCTTGCAGAGACATAAATACACAAGTTTAAAAACAAACTTTAAAATTTCAATAAAGCTCCCATAGAATATGTAATTTAAAAAAAGTTAGTAGTGGAACCCCTGAAATAAATTACTTGTGAACTGACACTCATGGTGACTATTTTGCTTTTTTATGCTACCTAGCTCCAAAATGAATGAGAGGCAACATGCACATGGTATGATCTGATAAAAAATGAGTAAACATGGAAAAAAGGATGGAAGAGAAAAGGAGAAGGTATATGGTAAGGTTGATAGCCCAAAATACATTATTTAAATTCCTGTGCCAAAGGTAGACCAAAAATGAGCTTCCTAGCAAAAATCAGAAAAATACAAACAGTTTCACACTCACAAAGCCAGTAAGATTAAAAACAAACTAGCTGTTTGTCCTCATAAAAAGACCCCTGCTAATTAAATTCATGATAGAAAGACATTTTATTTCCCCCCAGTATGGGTGTCAACAGGCCTCTATCCACAGAGAGCTGTTTTTAAAACTTTTATTTCAGGTACAGAATTACATTTAATTAATGTTATTACTACTTATTAACATTCAAAATAAATAAGAGTTCCAATATAATTCCAAAGAATTCTTTAAATATTTAAATGTTCAGATATTTTTATTTTTTAAAACAGAAGGTAAAACACCCATAAATTGATAATGGTTAGATAGTGTTCTTTCCTATATCAAGAAAAACAACAAGAGTAACTTGTTGATTTAACAAGAAGAGAAATTAGCAACAAACAACTTGGTTAATGGGAATTTATTTTGCCTTTAAGTATTTACTTATTTTTAAGAGACAGGTCTTACTATGTTGCCCAGGCTGGCAGGTCCTGGCTATTCACTGGCACAATCCTACTGCTGATTAGCATGGGAGTTTTGACCCGCTCCATTTCTAATGTGGAAATGACTCACCCCTCCGTAGGCAAACTGATAGTTCCCCACTCCTGAGAGGTCACCATATGGATGCTGAACTTAGTGTGGACACCTGATGGGCATGGAGCATTTTGGCCCAGAAAGCCTAGGCTCAAGCCATCCTCCCACCTCAGTCTCCCCAGTAGCTGGGACTACAAGCGTGCCACTGGCCCATATTATCTTTTATCTATATATATATCTACCACCTATATTTACATACACAGACACACACATACACACACTCTCTCTCTCTCTCTCTCTCTCCCCCCCCTCCCTTTCTCTCTCTCCAAGGAGCTGAGAATTTTAAACAAAAACAGTATTTTAGTACAGAGATAAGGCAAAATCTTTATTATTCAAAATCACTCCTCCCTAGTGCCCCTTATGCCATGAACTATTACGCCATGTCTTCACGTCTTCCCAGTAAATGAATCTAAGGTCCACACGACGAAGATAATAACAAACAAACCAAAAAATCAAATACAACTTTGCAGTATTAACTGCTCACGTCAGAGTGACAGCAATATATACAAACTGTAAGTCAAACACTATGTTGTTAGTATGGCTTGTTATTGCTTAAAATGTTCAAGCTAAACTATTTATTGCTGTGGTTTTCTTTTTCATTTCCCCACATACCCCTTCCTTTTCCTTTTCTTTCTTCTTGTTTATCTTCAAAAAATCAACTGAGACAGCTGGGAAAATAAGGCTTAGCACTTACTATATAACCTATATATGTATACAAGGCATTCCAAAACAATTTTTTCAGTTAGGAACAAAATGAAACAAAGTAGTAAGATACTGCATTAAGTGAGCTATAAAGAATAGTTTAAAAATTGTACAACTGGAAATAATTAAGAATGTACAATTTGAAAAGTGTTTGGGTTGGGTATACAATAAGGTCTAGATTTTGAAATTTTATTTCAAATTATATTTTGTTATTTTTTGTTCACTATGAAACTTTTCCAAATGTACACTTAGCTCTTCCATTTTGCATGCTACTAGGATTTAAACGTGCTAATATAAAATTCTTGAATTTTTTTTTAAGCAAATATATTGTAAACCACAAGCCCTAACAGAAAAACACTAGGAGCTGACTTTTTTTCTATGATGTTGGCTTATAGACAAAAGGCTCATTTATCTGCAAATCCCAGGGTGTGAGGTGATAGCATATTTATTTGACATCATACAAGACTATGTTTATTTCAACATATTACAGCTCAGTGACTTTTTAAAACGAACACTGTCATTTCAAATTTTTAGTATGATTCTAATAATTTCTTCAAATGACTGAAAACCACAAGTGATAACTCCACACATACTTTGAAAAGAGGATGGTTTAATGTGTTTTCCTCTTTACACACTGCATGTTTTGTTGCTTAGCATATGTGTTGATCTCAGATGAAGAATTGCAAGGAGAGCATACATGTTTTGTTCAAATACAAAATACCATGCCAAATACCAAATGTTTTGCTTAAAAGAAAGATAATAGAATAAAGAAACAGATATTTATCCCAGAGAGGAACTAAATTTGACTTTTTAGGATTCCTTTATCACTCTTTACATATAGAAAAGAGCTCAATTTTTTTCAGACCCATTATCTCAAAGAATGGAAAGATGAGGGGAAAAAAAGAGCTTACCAGCTTAATCAGAACATGTTACAGAATTAAGGTGATCTAAAGGAGCAAATTTCTTCCATTATTATTATTACAATAAATGCAATTTTTCTTGAACTCAATTATAACAAACACAGGACTGCTGATGAGTCATATATAAAAGACAAAACAAGTTTAAAGTATATTTAAGTATTTTGTTTGAAAATAAAAGAAAAAAAAGTCTTACCAATTGGACGATTACAGAGGTAATGCCGAAGACTGATGTTGCCCAATTGGTCTGGTGTCACCTGATTCACTTGAAGACAGATTTCTGTGTCTTCCCCTCGGATGTCGATTTCCCCATTAACACCAGTAATTTTAAATACCACAACTGACATCTATTAATGATTGCATAATAATATTAGTATACCAAGTAGTTGAAAACAAAATTGAATACAGGAAAGTATCATTAACCTCTAAAAATTATAATTATGTTCCACCTAAACAAAAATATACTTGAGACTTATAAAAAAAATGGTTGTTACATTATAGTGACAACCTTTAGTTTCTTTTCTTTTCCATTTAGTCAAGAAAAAATATTTTAGGTCCCAAAGATTATCACATTTTCTGTAAAACGATTTTCACTAACAGCTGGACACAAAATATTTTTTAAGTCTTTCTTAAGAATATTTCAGGGCTGGGCATGGTAGCTCATGCCTGTAATCCCAGCACTTTGGGTGGCTGAAGCAGGAGGATTGCTTAAGCCCAGGAGTTCAAGACCAGCCTGGGCAACATACTGAGACCTGGCTCTATAAAAAATAAAAAAATTGTTGGCTGGGCGTTGTGATATATGCATGTAGTCCCAACTACTTGGTGGGGGTGAAGCAGGAGGCTGGCTTGAATCCAGGAGTTTGAGGCTGCAGTAAGCTATGATCACACCACTGTACTCCAGCCTGGACAACAGAGTGAGACACTTTCTCTTAAAAAAAAAAAAAAAAAAATTTCACTGCATCAGGAGGGCATAAAAGAAACCAGTAACATATTTCCTTTGTAGAAAGCCCCTCAATATAAGGACAAACAATCTTCCTTGCAATCAAACTTTTTCAATGTGTATTTAAAAGGGACAAAATTACAGGTCACGCTGGGTGCAGTGGCTCACGCCTATAATCCTAGCACTCTGGGAGGGAGAGGCACGAGGATTGCTTGAGCTCAGGAGTTCGAGACCAGCCTGAGCAAGGGAAAGACCTTGTCTCTCCTAAAAACAGAAAAATTAGCAAGGCATGGTGCTGCACGCCTATAGTCCCAGCTACTCAGGAGGCTGAGCAGTAGGATCACTTATGTCCAGGAGTTTGAGGTTGTAGTGAGCTATAATGAAGCCACTGTAATCTACCCAGGGTGACAGAGTGAGACTCTGTCTCAAAAAAAATAAGTAAATAATAAATAAATAATAAATAAAATTTAAAAAATAGGTCAAAAAATAAAAGGCAATACAGAAAAAAAGACAGAATATGAATAAAACACATTTAGAAAAGTAAAATGCAGAGAAAAACAATTAATTAAGGAAGCATTTTCAAGAATAGAAGGAGCAAAGTGAATCACCTG
Source organism: Lepilemur ruficaudatus (assembly GCA_963574885.1). Lineage (NCBI taxonomy): Eukaryota > Metazoa > Chordata > Mammalia > Primates > Lepilemuridae > Lepilemur > Lepilemur ruficaudatus. Next base: position 15,833 of record CAUYRT010011085.1, on the reverse strand, counting down.
CCACCTAAGTATTCATTTTATATGTTAATGTCTTAAAAGTGTACATATCAGACATGAAATAAAGTTCATGGCATTTCTCTTCATAGAGTCTCTCTGAAATGATTACCAGGTCATCATGATTTTCTTGAGCACCCTCTGAATTTGTACTGATGGCATCTGGAGAGGTTTCACCATAATTCTGTAGGCTTGCACTAGCGGTCACACTCCCCGCTGGGCTCTGGTAATTTGCAGTTGAGCTTTTTTTATTTCCTGAATTAGTACAAAAGTAAAATAATAAATTAAAAGTCAGTTTTACATGGGACCTAACAGTGTGTGTTTAGCCAAAATGAACTATTCCTTCAACTCTTTCTCAAGCATAGACTTATCTAAAAGACAAAAAAAAAAATTAGGTTATGATTAGCAAACAAATAAGGAAAAATAATTTCCCACAATAAAATGTTAGCTATACTAAATCCCTAAGTGTAGTATAAGAAATCTTCTGCTACTGAACACAGCCTGTTTTCTCCACAATATAGCCACAGTGATGGTTTAACCAACAGGTTCCTGGTCAGCTTAGTCCTATTCTCTTCTATCCACACCCAATAGTCCCAGTCTGACCACTTCATTTCTCTTGTCAATATCCTACAAGAACTCCTACTAATCTTTCACATAAAGTTAATACTACTATTATTACTATGATATTCTCCTTACCTAGCTGCCTTAATTTCTCAGTGTGCTATACTTCAATTTTTCTCAAACTATCTGTGGTAAAAGACAATTTTTTAAAAATTTTGTGTTCATCACAGATCAATACTTTTTGAAAATACCACAAAAATGAATTAATAAAAAAATCAAACTGGAAGTGACATTATCAAATTTGCATTTTTTTGGCCGGGCGCGGTGGCTCACGCCTGTAATCCTAGCACTCTGGGAGGCTGAGGCGAGCGGATCGCTCAAGGTCAGGAGTTCGAAACCAGCCTGAGCAAAAGGGAGACCCCCGTCTCTACTATAAATAGAAAGAAATCAATTGGCCAAGAAATCAGTTGGCCAACTACAGAAAAATTAGCCGGGCACAGTGGCACATGCCTGTAGTCCCAGCTACTCAGGAGGCTGAGGCAGGAGGATCGTCTGAGCCCAGGAGTTTGAGGTTGCTGTGAGCTAGGCTGATACCACGGCACTCTAGCCTGGGCAACAGAGTGAGACTCTGTCTCAAAAAAAAAAAAAAAATGAATGAACTGCAAATGGATAAGAATAGATGTGGCAACACTAGTTAGAAGCCAGTAGTTGCCTGGTAGTCCAGTTATGTGTTCATGTATGAGTATTCATGAATATATATGTATTCAAAAATATGCATACATGCATGCATACATTAGCATATCTGTATACACATAGATGTGCATGACACACAAATATACACATACAAAATTACTTAGATAAAGGCTTGGAGGTATATATACCAAAAGTTGGTGGCAGTTACTTCTGCAGCAGAGAATGATACCAAAGACAGAGTGAGGGTAATATTAAAGTGATAGCTTCAATTTTTACTTTAGACATTTCCATATTATCAGATTTTTTTACAATGAGTATTCATATATATATTTTTAAAATTAAAACAAAACACCAAGAGCCTCCTCCCAAGGAAAATTAATTCCTCTGACATAAAATGAATAATGAAGAGTTCAAGAGAACAGGAATATATATTAAATGTTAAGTGTTTAAATGTTACATACAACATCAACACTTTTCAAGATCCTAAAAATGGCTACTGCTGGAATCTGTTCTAAGATAGTAATGAGAAATGCAGAAAAAATTATGAATAATGATATTAACTATACCATTTTTAGAACCAAAAATTTATAAACAATCTAAACATCTAACATTAGGGTAATGATTAAAAGGTCATGGTACATGCTTACGGCAACTTTATATAGGCTTAAAAATATTTCCAAAGAAGACTAAATAATATTAGGAAATACATACAGGTAATAAAAAGCAGATTATAAACCATATATGCAATATGATGACAAATACCCATATATATGGGTACCTACACAAATTCATAGAATAAATCATAGTTGATTATCTATAGAATGTGAGACTTTTGGGTGATTTTATTTTCTAAATTGTAGTTGTACTTTCCAAGTTTTCCATATTTAAGTGGTAGTCACTTTTATTTATTATTTAATTATTAGAAATAACAATAAGAAAATCACTGATACTTGGAGATTAAATAGGGATATTTGCCACAAGTATACTGTTTTTGAAGTATGTTGATCATAGGACAATACTCTGTTAAGGCAGGATTATCCACCATAAAGGGGGCAAGGGGCAATTAGAGCTATCTGAAAACCTAGGGTAGATTTTTATGACCCATATCAGTAACTCTTCTACATTTAACCAATATGTTGGAAAGGAGATTGCCATGAATTACCTTTAACAGGTTTAGATTGAGAATTTTTATTTACATATGGTAATCATTTACTACATCTGGGGAACTGGTATAACATATTGGTTGTTTAAAACCCTGGGCTCTTCAGTCAGGCTAGCTGACAAATCTGCCTCTATTACTTCCTGGTGGCATAACTTTGGACAAGATACTTAATTTCTCTAAGTTTCAGTTTGTAAATCTACTATATAAAAACGATCAAGAATCATAATTAACTACTACTTATGGTTGTTTTGAGGATTAAATATATCAATGTATTTTATAGCACTCAGCAGAGTAACCAGGGTTGTTCAATAAATGCTTGTTATTATTGTTATAAAATGTCATATATCATGTAAGGTAAGACTGACTCGTACCTCCCACCTACTTGGAGTTAACTGTGATCTAGCGGAGAGCTTTTTTCTGACTTTTTTGTGCAGTGTGAATTTGTTTTAGGAAGGCAGGTTCGTGTCAGACAGAAGAGCTTGGACTTTAAAGTCTGACTGCCTGGGTTCAAATGATAACTCTACCACTTATTAGCTATGTTACCTTGGGTTACTTATTTAACCTCTCTCTGAAGGTAACAGTATATTATTGATGGAATTGTTATGAGGATTAAATGCATTAATACATATACAAAGCACATAGAACAGTGTAAACACATAGTAAATGCTCAGTGGTAGCCACTGTTACAGTAATATTATATATACTAATAATATATAAGTGTTATTACAGGGTTGTTGTTCAAATTAAATAAGTAAACCATTCAAGTACCTGCAATGGTTTGAATGTGTTCCCTCTAAATTTCATGAGTGGCCAAAGCGATAGCATTAAGAAGTGGGGCTTATAAGAGGTGATCATGCCATAAGGGCTCCTCCCTTGTGAAGGGGACTAAGGCCGTTATAAAAGAGGCTGCAGGTAGCTTCTTCTGCCCTTTTGCATTCTGCCATGGGAGGACACAGGCAATCTGGTAAGGTTTGGACTTCCCAGCCTCCAGAATGTGAGAAGTAATCTTCTGTTCTTTATAAATTACACAGTCCCTGGTATTCTGTCATAGCAGCATAAAAATTGACTAAAACAACAGCTGGCAATAAATGGTAGCTACTATTATAGCAATTATATTAACAATACTTATTATATTATTACTTACATACTTACTATATTTATTATTATATTACTAATTATCTAAACTAAGCCGTTTTCAGCTTATCAACAGGCTCTTTTTCCTTCAAATAGAAAGTAATCTGTATTTGCCACTGGTCTCCTATGTTTCTATGTCTGTGGCAACTACTATCTGACTATGACCCATGATTTTATTCCTTGTCACAATGTCTCCAAGGCCTTACTGAGGTGTATGCATCTAATACCGTCTAAGTCATTCCTAGTGGTCTTTACTGGGGCATTGGTTGCCTCTGAATGAAATGAGGGAATCATGTAGTTCCCTAATACATCATCATATATGTGAAAGAATCCTGGTTTTATAAATCTGTAGCTCCAGTCTAGAAAAATTCAAGTCATAGGACCACATAATTGAGAATTCACCATGCAAATTAAGCCTACCTAATCAAATTTCCAGACAGAGAAGTCTCTGTAAAAGAGGCTAGTAGCCTGAATGTTGGCTGCTTTATGGTCTAAATGACTGCATACAAATAATTGCTAGATGTCAGCCATAAAGACAAAGGGGTATCTAGTCAAAAGAAACCATGAAAATATCATCAAAAAGTTAGGTACTCTTGTGGTGTGTGCGTGTGCGTGTATGTGTGTGTTTGTGTGTATGTGTTTGTGTGTGTGGGGGGGGTGAGTCAGTTTTTGTTGGATGCAATCAATGATTATTGAATATAGCTAAAAAAGTTAAACATCACTTTCTTGTAAGATCTGTATGTCTAATATGAATTCTTAAACTATATTGATTTACCTTTTTCCAAAAATATATGGCTATCACTTCCATCACTTTCTAACAACATTTCTTCCAATATCATGCTGTCAAGTGAAATGGTATCCAATGAGATTTGTGAGGAGCTTCTTTTCATGTTCTTATAAGAAACACAGAGTGGAGTCAGGTTGGGCGGGCAACGTTCTTTAGGCTTTCCACTGTTAACACACAAAATTATTAGAAAATTACTACATGCACAGAAAACAATTTTATCTGCAAAGTACTTCTAACAAAATTAAAATATGTATATATCATACACAAGTTTTCAAATTATATTTAAACATATAGGCTCAAAGCATTTTCTTATTTTTAAAAAATCTATTCTTCCATGTATTAACTCTAACAATACCATATCTTGTGATGAGGTTTTCTGCCCCAAAACAAAATATACTAACGTGCACACTCAGCAACCCCGCCACCAAAAAAATCTCCCAAATTCCAAAAATATGTTGTTACCTTAAAGATGACTGGGACTTAAGTGTCATATCTGTTGGTGTCTCTTCTTTACTGATTTCCAGGTTCTCAGAGACTGAAGCTGCTTCTGGAAGCAAATCTTCAGCTTTAAAGATTGACTCTATGGTTTCATTTCCTTTACTAGTTAAACTATTTGAAAATATGTTTTGATTACTATCATTATCAAATGACAGCATATTTGAATCTCCTCTGTTATTTAAGACACTATTTGAATCTCTGTAAGAAGAATCTTTCTTGTCACTTATTTCTGATCCAGTTTCTCCTGAGCCACTTTTGTAAATAAGTCCACTACTTTCATCCTCACTTATTTTCCCTAAATGTTTGTCTGATAAATCGTCCAGAAAAGAAATGCCTGTTTGCAGATTTGTATCACTAGCTGATTTAAAAAGCAAAGGATCCTTTAAAGGGACATGGCTAAGGTCAACACTCATAGATCTGTTGTCTGACATATGATTAACAGCTACACTTCTAATGCGATTTATACCACTAACTTGTTTACGTTTTGAAGATAAAACTCCATTTTCAGTAGGCAAATAATCAGGAACCACTGGACTCACACTTTCAGAAACAGGAGACTTGATCCTGTTGGCCTGATCCACTGGATGTAGCAAAAGAGCCAGTTCTGCACTCCGAAGTAAAAATCCAATGCAAATAGATGTTTGATTAGCAGGATTGCCAGTTACAGCTTCTATATCTTTCCTTAAGTTCTCTAAAAGCAAAATAAGTGAATCATGGAGGAAAAGCAGGAACAGATACTGGTAGTGATTGATTTGCAAACTTACATGTTTATGAACATGAACAAGGACATGAATATCTGCTTCTGATGATGAAGATGAAAATCTTAAAAATGTATCTGATGAAGAAGGTTTCTGACCACCATTTGTGAAGGGTTCAGACTCTGTACTATAATACTCCTTCAAAAGCTTTTTCCGCTTCAACCGGCCAGCAAGATCACTAGATTCACTTTGTGATGTATTTAGAGATACTTGATCACAAGTCTGCAGCTCTTTTTGTGACTCTGTATATCTTGTTGGTTGACAAATCCAGACAGAAAGAGGGAAAGAGTCTACAAAGCTTACTGGTCGTCCTTTTCCACTTTTCATGCCTTCATAATCTATCCAAAATTGAGAAAAGTACACGGCCCACACATCCATGGCAGCAGAAGTTTTAAGAGTATGTTTATTCAATTTGGGAATAATATTTCCTTTATAAACTTCATGCATTTTGGTATCTTGTTCATGAGCATGTCTCTGGAAGATTGGATGTAGAAGATTAAAATTGTCACAAGATTTAGGGAAGCTGGTATATGTTTTACTAAAAAAATCACAATCTTTGAAGTCTTGAAACAAAGCTTCTAGATCAGAATGTCGACAATTTGGACAATGCCTTGTATTTGTGGCAATCATTTCAGAACTCTGAATAGAAATTGCACGTGGCTGATCTTGATGACATTCCGATTTCATTTCAGAAGGAATAACAAGCTAGAAGAGAAAAAAAAATTAATCTACTCCAACTTGCAAAGGCACACATTTTGGCAATTAAAGAATCATGAACATGACTTAACTTTTCTTTTTCTTGACGTTTTCCTCCAAAATACTACTTTCCTATCCAGACATAAAACACTAACTCTTCCCCTCGAATCTTTATATTAAATTCAGTAAAAGAGACTTAAATGATTGACTACTAAGAAGAAACAATCTTTTTTATAAAGAAAATATGAATAATGTACATTTCATTTATATATACATATATATAGCACACAATGCATTGCTAAAGAACAAAATTGAATTAAATCATCACTACTAAATTTTTCCTATACCCTGAGTATATAGAAGGAATTATTGAGCATGGAAAAGGAATTTTTTGTTAGGATATTTTAAATCCAAGTGATTTGGAAAATGATGTGGATGAGTGAATTGAACTACTACAAAGATGTTGCTGGAATCATATTTGTGGAAGAAAGCTATTATGAAAATAAACTTAAGAGTATAGGTCAAGCTATTCACTAAAATAATTTTCAAGGGATAATTAATCCCAGTCCCCAAAATACTCATATCAATGAGCCTAAAGTGACTGGTTTTAATACTACCCACACTCAAAAAATGTAAAGATCATTGTATAATTGTGTCTCAAACAATAATTGTAAATGTTATAAAGTAGGTTCTTATAAATTTAAATTTTATAAGATCTTTGAGAAGATCTTTAAAATATTTCTGCAATGCAACTGTTGAATGTTACTAACCTCATTTTAGAAAGAAGGAAATTAAGGTATATAAACATAGACTACCAGCAACAGACCTAAAAACTGAAATTTTCACCCATGCCCAAGTTTTATTCTCTCAATTTACTAAAGTATACAAGCTGTTTTTTTTAAAACTTCCTTCCTTTAAAGTTTAAATATACATAGAGTTCAGATTATCAACTACTTGGCTATAATAAAAAGCAAATTTTTATTATTTTTGAATACTAATAACAATAAATGTGAACAAATAAAATTCAGACATAATTTTAAAACTTCATTGTATAATTTATCCTTCTTAGAAAAAAAATTTATTGGCTCTGGTAAGAAGTAGAAAAAAATTACTGATTTAAATTTTACGTCTACCGCTCACCTCCAAATGGATGAATGGTGAAAAAAATAACAAATAAAAGGAAATCAGAGAAAGAAGGAGAAAAAGCTGTAAGAAACACATAAACTTTAACTCTTAAACCTTCTATAATTGAGAATCAAAATTAAGTGTGAAATTTCAAAACTAAAGATTACAATGAAGTCGATTTATATTTGAATACCCATCTTAAATCCTAGAAATTATAACACTGTCAACTTTACTTCCTCCATAAAAATGGTTTTGTTCTTAACAGCCACTTGTTTGTGTGGTACCTTTAACATTAAGCCGTCAACCCGAATATCAACATGCTCATCAGATTTTGAATTCTCATTCAACTTGTACACAGCCATGAATTGATTAAGACTCTGTTTTAAATCCAATAGAAATTGATTTAACCATAGAATGCTTCTTTCATCCACAGTAAACTGCAGTGCATTCAGCTGGCTATATAGGCTGGGAGATGGAACTGCGGAGAAAAAAATTTTTTTAATTTTTAATTAAACAGCTCTAAATCTTCCCTGAGAACAGAAAAAAACATTTTTAATAAGTTCTATTCTTTCTTAAGAAAACAATTTTGAGATGGTATTTACAAAATTAAAGTGATGCATGTGAATGACAGCAAACACATTTAGATAGACAAAAACATTTTTCAATGCTTTACTAACTGGAAAATACGTAAATATTTCAAAATATATATACAGATATTTTAAATATATAAATTAATCTAAAACTAACTACATAAATAGGAAGTACTATTTGGATTTCTTTTCCTAAGATTACATTCACCAAGAAGAAATCTTCTAAAAACATTACCTTCCTGATAAAATATCATATCAAAATGGTCATCAATCACATATCTCTACAGGACTTTACTACCTGGATCTTAATCTAAATCCTCTCAAATGAGAGTGCTAAGTCTAATGACCAATTCCTTATGAAAGTGATAAGCCAGCTAGACCCTTGAGAGGAGGGATCATGCACAGTTTTATTCCCCACTTTAAACAAGGCCTAGAATAACAGTTGGTGAAAAGTAAAAACTCAAGTGTCTCTTGAATAATATGATAAATACACTCTTTTTCATAGTTCTCACAAAATAAACTAATATTTATAATTAGAAAGTACATCACTTCCTGAAATCCACACATATTTCCATCATAAAAACCATTTAGTTTTCAGAGCATCTTGGAGAAGATCTCTTATTCTAAACATTCAGACACATTTACTTCTATCAAGGCTAAAAGCATGCATATCTAGAACTTTTAGACTAAATTAAGAAAAGTAAATCCAAGGTGTGGAATATCAGCAGAGCGATAATACGGTAACAATGTCCTGAATACGGTTGTTTGCTTATGTTATTCATTTATTCATTCACTTTCCTTTAGCAAAGGATCACTGAATGTCAACTACACAATTCTCTGTACTTATACTAAGCACAAAAGAAAAAAAAATAGAGCATAGTCCCTTTCCTTTAAAAGTTCATAGTTAATTACATAAGGCAGATAAGGAAACAAAAATCGTAATTCAAGTCTATCAGAAACGTACAATTGTGATACAGAGGTGCTCGTCTTTGGGAATAGAAAGGAAGTAGGGTGCTGACACTGAAAGCAGATCTGGGACTGATAAAGGAACCCAGTACACTAAGCAATAGAAAGATCTAGATGCAGTTTCCAACCAGGTTCTATTTATGAAATACATTACTATATGGCTGTTAAAAATATTTAAAATGAACTTGTAGAAACCTCAAGTATGCTCATATCATTAAGGGAAAGGGGCAGGATACAAATCCAATAGTAAAAGAAACACATACATTCACAACAGGACTAACAATATTATAATTATGGTTACGGACTAAATTGTGCCCTCCCAAAATAAACTGTGTTTTATAGCTAAAATATAAACAGAGCTTTACTAAAGGGGGGCAAAGTGACCTTGTTCTACAAATAACCTAACTTTCATTCATTCTTTCATTTAACAAACGGCAACTAAACACAAAAATGAGTTGAATCTAAGGGACAAAATGAATCATAAATACCACATGATTCCTGCCAGCAAGGAAGCTACAAGCTGGGGAGGGAAAAGGACAAATGAACAAACAATAACAATACATAAAATTGTTAGACTAAAGTTATGTACTACACGCAAGGATTATAAGAATAAAGAACAATGGAATTTTCTTTTTTCACATTTATAAAACTCAAAAACTCAGTAGGAAAAAACAACTCTTCCCAAATAATGGACAAATAATAACAAAATAGGACACACTCTTACTTGGAAAATCCTTTCCATCTGGATAGTAATATTCTGTGAATTCTATATAGACAGCTGACATTTCTTGTGGCAGATACAGAGATTTTTTATTGCAGGAAATCATACTTTTGGGGGAAGAACGACATTGTTCTGCTGTAGAGACCTGAAAAAATAAGTTTATTGAAGTCACACTGAAAAAAGCACTTTCCTAAGAATTTATGCAACTTGGATATCATTTCAAACTCTTTTCAAAACACTTCTTCAAAAGGAAATTTTGGATGAACATTTTCTTCCCCAGTTAGCAAAGGTCACTAATGAGCAGGATGATACATGCAAATCACCTGAAGAATACACAGCTGTTATAGAACTATTAACTGGAGAATACAATGAAAGGTTCGCTGACTTCGAGAATCATGACATCGCACTCAAATTAGCATTTCAGCCTCACCTAGTTGATATCACCAAGGTACCTAAAGAACTACCAATGGAACAGATCAAGCTCTCGGTAGATGGCATTTTACAGTCATTGTTTGATGCTAAGGAAGATCCAATTGAAATATGGTAAAATGCAACAAACACCCACACCTTCACAACATGCCTGAAAAATGCTGTCTTGCTTTCCAACCACTTATTGCTGTGAATCTATATCGTCCTACCTAACCCAAGTCAAGACACCCTTAAGGTCACAAATGACTGATACCCATCTAAAGGATCAACCGAACTTCAGACCTCTATGATGCTATCAAATATGCAAATGTTCTCCAACAAAAAGCAGACACAACAAATTCATTAAAAGGTAAGTTAACTTTAAAATTAACAAATAGTTTTCAATTTTTGAAGTTATTAAGTACGTAGTAGTTAGATTTTTACAAAATAATATACATTTTAAAGTATATCTAATTGAAGTTTCTTGAATGTGGCCTTATTTGATTACAGCTAAACTAATGTGTCCTTCCAATATGAAAAGGTTCTCCATTTTTGCTATAGGCTTATCAAAATAAACCAGGACAATTTAAAAATGACGCAAGTCTGAAATCCTTATTTTTTAAAAAATAGGTCATATATTCTATTGTTGTTCTCAAGAATCAATATCAGACAACGTTAAATTATTACTGGCTGAATAAACTTATTAGTATAAATAGGACAGAGTTCTTAGCTATAAAATTATGTTCATGGTATAGCTAAAACTTAATAGTCTATTAAAGCAAAAAAGGCATTTTAGTTTGTTCAGAGACTACTGTGTTGTAAGGAATTTGGCCTCCCTTTGTCCCTGCTCTTGGGAAGTAATCAGGAATTGGAATTTCCTATTCTTGGTGGGCCCCTGGGACCATAACTGATGTTTTATGCTAAAAAGATGACTCAGGGTGGGGCTGGCCACATGTGATAGTCTTAGTTGTGTTTTGGTGGTGGGGTCTTTGGCTTATCTGGTATCCATTCATCCAGAGACTGAGTTCAACCACATGGGAAATACTTTAGGCATACTGTTACATATCTATGCATGACATTACACATCCTCAGGAGGCTAACTAGTCCTGAGGAAAAGTTATACACTTGGAATCCTTCCAGACTCTGCCCTATGCATTTCTTCCTATGGCTGGTTCTAATTTGTCTTCTTTCCCTATAATAAATACAATAGATTTCTGTGAGAGCTGTGAGTCTTTCCAGTGATTACTGAACATGAAGGTAGTTGTAGGAAACCTCTGAACTTGCAGTTGGTGTGAGAAGTCTTAGACAGACTTTAACAGTCTGAAGGACTGTGCCTTTAATTTCACAGATTGGTCAATTCTGGGTAATCATATAAAAAAAAATAAACTGATACTTTCTATACTATCTAATCGGACCATTTCATAAAAGTAGTCAACAATTTTTAAATAAAATGGGGGCATTAGTTATTAGAGTTGCTTATATGACATACTAAAAGTGTTTAATTTAAAAAATAACACATACCTGGTATATATTGAAATCTGCAAGTCTAACCACAAGTGAACTAGACATGAGCTTAGCCTTCGATTGTTGAGGTAACACTGAAGGTGTTCTGGATGTCCCTTTCAGAGTGGACTCCTGCTCTGCGGTAAACAAAAACTTTTCGATTTATTGCAAAAAACAGTCAAACAGCTACTAGAAATATTTATGAACACTAATTTCTCAAAGAAAATAATATTTGTGAGATACTTTATAAAGTGATACAGGATGTAAGTTACTGTGACAATTATTTTTCTTTAAAAGGGAATCAATCATATTCATACCAGATTTAAGTCAATCTCCTACAAAAATTTTTGGTTGGAATTCTTGTTAAAAAATGAAAGATCTACATAGAAGTAGAGAGTAGAATAGTGGTTACTAGAGGCAGGAAAGAGGAGGTTAGGGGGATAGCCAAAGGTTGATGAATGGATACAGAGTACAGCTGGATAGGAGGAATACGTCTGAGTATTCTATAGCACTATATAGGGTGACTATAATTGACAATAAATTGTTGTATATTTCCAAATAGCTAGAAGATTAGATTTTGAATGTTTCCAACATAAAGAAATGATAAATGTTTGAGGTGATGATATGCTAATTATCCTAATTTGATCATTATAAATTGTACATATATATCAAAATATCACACTGCACCTCTTGAATATGCAGTTATATCAAGTAAAAATAATAATAAAAGGAAAAAATGAAAGATCTACTGGCCATGTAGAATCTGAAAAACTCTACCTGGGTATTCTGTTACTGGTTATATTAATTTTAAAAGTACTTTGGTTCATTAACCTATGTTGGCCTGAATGAAGGGTGCAAGAGTTTTAAACATTAATTAAAAATAATACTTATTTACAGAAAATATTATGATCACATGTACATATAGGCACACACACGTGGACACACACACACATACTCAATATTGGGGAATGCCATAATGTTGTCATAAGTAAAATACCTGTTTGTGTGTGCTGGGGAGAGGAATGCGTTGGGGATTTAGGAGGTGAACCTACATTATGATCCTTCACAGCCTGTTTAAGCATTTCAACGTTGCACTCAAATTCATGCAACAACTCGTTGGCCCATCCATTTTTTGTTTTCGTTGCATCACTAAAATACATCCAATGATTACAACTATCTCCTGTGAAATGAATAACAGGTATTTCACTGAAAAATGCACAATTTTAATTTATTCTATTACAACAATTCTTCCAATGAGATTTAGTTGTTTTCTCCAGGGAGTCTTTAATGTCTGAAAAATTTAGAACCTTCAAGTACTACTTGCTGCTCTGAAATATGAGTAAAATATTTAGAATAAAGAGAAATAGTGTCAAAAGTAAATGATCTAGAAGTGGTTCCACCTAGAACCCATTTTTTAGGGAAAATCACTCAGTTTCAGTTCAAAGCCTCATGACTGGTCATACTTCACTGGATTCCCAATTACCTGGAAAACCTCCATTGGACAGAATCCCAGAAAATATCATCAAAAAAATCCTTTCATCAAAGATTTTTTGTAAAGTGACTAACAAAAATCTGATCCAAAAAAAGATATGATGACAATTATTAAAACATTTAAGAAACCAATAAAACTTCTTAAGATGAAAATCAGTCATAAAGTAAGTTTTAGGGAAAAAATACAAAATCAAGAGTATCAGGATTTCTCTCTACAAACTTAAAACAATAATATGTATATAAAAGGGTTAGGAAAATAAAATGTACTTTATGACTGAAAGTTTTATCTCCCAAAATATGAACAGTTTCTACAATTAAAAAAATTTAAGTATATGTAAGAACCTTATAAGTCAGGAAGATAGTATAAAACAAAGTCCTTCAAAAGAAAATCAAAGCAAATCATACAACCTTTAAATTCTGTCACTTATTAACACAGAAATGACAAACATTAGCATACATTCATAAATGTATGAACAGAAAAACTTCACCACTGTTTAAAAGTTCCTCAAAAACTCATTATAGTTTTTTGTTCGATTTTTCTTATTTGTATGAATTATAGAAACAAAAAAGCCACATACCACCCAAAAGGAAAAATGGCTATAAGGTAAGATTACTTAATTTGGCCATAAGTAATCATATATATTTTTATCTTTTTATGATGTGGGAGAAAAGAATCTACCAACAGTTGACTATTAAAAGCCTATGAAATTTGGAGTCCTACAACTCACTTAACCTCACTGTTATCCTTTGCTTTATACTCTTTTTTGATTTTTATATATATATGTCTATCATTTACAAATCCAAAAAAATTAGTTAATACCTTGTTTTTGTCACAACTAATAGCACAAATATATGTCCTCTGTATACTGATTTTTTTAAGTTTTAAATTGGTTGTTTAGAAAACTGTCCATTTCTAACAATCATAGTTTCTAATAATCTATAAAAACATCAATAAAATATATGAATATATTGTATGGCAATACTGCCACAAGAAAAATGATAAAGATCTCTTTTCTCCTCAACAAATTAAAGCAAAATAAGCAAAATAAATTGGTTATACAATTTTAAAGCAAGATTTTTATCTTTTAAAGAAATTGTTAGACATACCCGCTTTATGATAGGGATAATAATCTATAGTTAGCTGGGTAAAAGAGAGCTGCATAGCCCCTCCAGTAATACGTCTGTTTGACTCTGGGAAAAGAACAACAGAATTAAGAAAAAGAAATATTAAACAAATTATCAGAAACATTACATTTACCATGAATAATTTTTACCATACTTGGAGTCCAAGTAGTGATAATTGCCTCTCTTTTTTCACAGAAAATAAAGATTTTAGGAAATGAAATTCAATCCAGTAAGTATTTACTGAGCCCCTATCATTTGCAAGGTACTAGGAAAAAAGATTAGGATACAAGAATAGCAGAACTCCTGCCCTTCTATTGCTTACAGATGATAATAGCAGACCTTTTATATTTGCAATCCCTAACCCCATATCAGGCATTGCTTTCAATACTTTAGGGATACTTATTCATTTGATTATCGTAACAACCCCATAAGATAGGAACTATTACTGTTTTCTCCATCAGAATTCTAGATAATGAAATGAGGCACAAAGAGGTTAAGTAAATAGGCCAAGGTCATACAGCCAGTCAAGAGCAAAGCTCAGGTGTGAACCAAGGAAACGTTAACCACTATACTACACCCTGCCTCTTCTTGAAGGGGAAATTAAAAGTCTGTTTGGTTAGCTAAGCTGCCCAAAGTCACACATTATAGTTTGACAAATGCTGGCAAGGATGTGGAGAGACACGAACACTCTTACATTGCTGATGGGACTGCAAATTAGACCACCTCTGTGGAAAGTAATTTGGAGATATCTTGAAGAACTAAAAATAGAAATACCATTTGATCCAGCAATCCCACTACAAGGCATCTACCCAAAGGAAAAAAACTCATTTTATGATAAAGACATCAGCACTCGAATGTTTATGGCAGCACAACCCAAGCACCCATCAATACATGAGTGGGGCCGGGCGTGGTGGCTCACGCCTATAATCCTAGCAATCTGGGAGGCCGAGGTGGGAGGATTGCTTGAGGTCAGGAGTTTGAGACCAGCCTGAGCAAGAGTGAGACCCCATCTCTACTAAAAATAGAAAAAAAATTAGCCAATCATCTAAAAATAGAAACAAAAAATTAGCCAGGCATGCTGGCTCATGCCTGTAGTCCCAACTACTCAGGAGCATCACTTGAGCCAAGGAGTTTAAGGTTGCTGTGAGCTAGGCTGATGCCATGGCACTCACTCTAGCCCGAGCAACAAAGTGAAACTCTGTCTCAAAAAAAAAAAGAAAAATGCATGAGTGAATTAATCAGATGTGGTACATGTATACTATGGACTACTACTCAACTATAAAAAACAGTGGTGAATTAGCACCTCTTGTATTATCCTGGGTGGAGCTAGAGCCCATTCTTTGAAGTATCACAAGAATATAAAAGCAAGCACCACATGTAGTCACTATCAAATTGGTACTAACTGATCAACACTTAGTTGCTCACATGGAGGTAATATTCATCAGGTGCTGAGCAGGTGGGAGTGGGGAGGAGGGGATGGGTAAATTCATAACTAGTGGGTGTGGAGTGTCTGGGGGAAGGGCACGCTTGCAGCTCTGGCTTGGGCCATGCAAAGGCAATATATGTAACCAAAATGTTTGTGCCCTCATAATATTCTGAAATTTAGAAAAAGAAAAAAAAA